>CAUYRT010063019.1:0-23227 GCA_963574885.1 Lepilemur ruficaudatus | reverse complement strand
CATCGTACTGTTACGTGTGATGAAAAATGGATTCTTTATGACAATTGCAAGCATTTGGCACAATGGTTGGATAAAGATGACGTGTTGAAACACAGCCCAAAACTGAATATCCAAAAAACCTAATGGTGTCTGTTTGGTGGTCCAGCACTGGCATTATCCACTACAGCTTCATGAAACCTGGTCAGTCGATTACAGCAGATGTCTACTGTGACCAACTGGATGAAATGAGGATGCTTGTGATTAAGCTGCTGAGATTGGTCAAGAGAGACAGGCCAGTCCTCTTGCAAGACGATGCTTGACCACATGGTCACACAAACAACGCTGCTCAAACTACAGAGGCTGGACTTGGAAACTCTCTGTCATCCACCATATTCACCAGACCTTGCACCAACTGACTCCCACTTCTTCCAGGCTTTGGACCACTTCTTGCAAGGAAAAATATTCAATTCTCAACAAGCTGTGGGAAACGCCTTTTGCGATTTTGTTGCCACTTGCTCTCCAGGCTTCTTTACTACTAGCATAAACAAACTACCATGAAGACGGCAAAACTGTTAATAGTTTGGTCACATACTTTGATTAATTGTACTGTTCTTGTTTGAGAGATAATAAACTAAACTTTTGATTTGAAATTAGACATTTCGTATTTAATGACCTAAGTCATTGTAAGTTGTAGGATCTGGACTCACGTGGGTTAAGGCAGACGCGAAACTGATGGAGATTGGTAACGTTCATGAATAGTTTACGGTTGGTAACCAGCGAGGACAGAGTCTGGAAGGGGTCTTGATAAGCACATTGTTTGCTCACATGGGTAAGAAACTGACTTGCATAAATTGACTTGTGGGAATTTCCTTTATATTCACCATTTCTGGACTTTTTTTTTCTTTGTGTAGTTCCAAGTTTCCATCTGGTATCAGATTCCTTCTGCCTGCAGAATGTCCTTTATTATTTCTTGTAGTATAGGTCTGTTGGCAGTGACTTTTCTCAGCTCTTTGGTAGTGTGAAAAAGTCTTCCTTTACTTTCCTTTAAAAAAATATTTAAGTGAATTTTATTGTCAGGTTTTCTTTGTAGTCATTTTAAAGTCAGCCACTGTTTATTAAGCTACCTCCAAGGGTGACTTATTTATAATGACATAGAAATAGCTTTCTGTATGTATGGGTCCATGCCATACAGCTTGAGTACTTGGACATAGTTATTTTAAAGCAGAGAATTACTATTCCTTTTTGCCTGTGATTTTCTATGTTTTTTTTAATTGAGCTAAAATTCTTATAACATTAACCATTTTAGAGTTACAATTCAGTGGCATTTTGTACACTCAGAATGTGTGCAGCCATCCCCTCTGTCTGGTTCTGAAACATTTTCATCACCCTCAGGCAGTCACTCCCCATTCCCCTTAGGCCCTGGCAACCACTAATCTGTTTTCTGTTTCTATGGATTTGTCTTTTCTGGATAGTTCATATAAATGAAATCATGCAATATACGAAATTTTGTGTCTGGCTTTTTTCACTTGGCATAATGTTTTTGAGGTTCACTGTAGCATCTATCATACTTCATTCCTTTTTATGGTTGAATAATATTTTACTGTGTGGCTGTACCACGCTGTTTATCCATTCACCCATTGATGGGCGTTTGGGTTGTTACTGCCGTTTTGCTATTGTGAATAGCGCTGCTGTGATCATTCTGTCACAGGCAGTTGTTTGAATACCGGTTTTCCATTCTTTGGGGTGTATACCTGAGAGTGGAATTGCTGATCATATGGTAATTCTATGTTGAGCTTTTTTATGAACCTCACCTTTATTTTTTTAGAGACCGTCTCGCTTTCTCATCCAGGCCAGCATATGGCGGCGTGATCACAGCTCACTGTGACCTTGAACTCCTGGGCCCAAGCAATCCTCCTGCCTCAGCCTCCTAAGTAGCAAGGACTACAGGCATGCACCACCACACCCTAATTTTTAAAATTTTTTGTAGAGATGGAGTCTCACTTTGTTGCCCAGGCTGGTCTTGATCTCCTGACCTTAAGTGATCTTCTTGTGTTGGCCTCCCAAAGCACTGGGATTATAGGTATGAGGCCTGGCCTGGCCACCTTTATTTTCAAAAAGTGTATTTATTGCTATAGAAATCTGGGTTGATTTTTTTTTTCTTTCAGTACTTTAAAGATGACATATTGTCTTCTTAGTTGCCTGGGTGTATGGCTGGTGTCCTTTAATTTTGAAAATTCTCAGCCCTTAGTTCTTCAAATATTTCTTATTTTTTCTCTCTTTTCCTTTTGAAACTCCAATTATGCTAGACTGTTTGACATTATCCCACAACTCTTAGATATTCTTTTCTGGGTTTTATTTTTTTTTACTCTTTTTTTGTCTTTGTGTTCCAACTTAGATAATTTCTACTGACCTATCCTTTGAGCTCAGTGATTCTTTCCTCAGCTGTGTGCAGCTTGCTGATGAGCCTGTCAAAGTTATTCCTCATCTCTGACATCATGTTTGTTATGTCTAGAATTTCCATTTGACTCTGCCGTCCAATTACTAACCAGGCCCAACCATGCTTAGCTTCCGAGATCAGACGAAATCAGGCGCATTCAGGGTGATATGGCCGTAGACTCCATTTGACTCTTTATTTTATAATTTCCCTCTCTCTGTTTTCTGAAATTCCCCTTCTGTTCAGGCATGTTGTTTGGCTTTTTAATTGGGATTATTTAACATATTAATTGAAGTTATTTTAAAGTCCCTGTCTGATAGTTCCAAGAGCTGATTCATCTTGGGTCCAATTCTGTTGATTGTTTTATCTTTCAACAATAGTTTGTTTTATCATGCTTTTTGTGTGTCTTGTAAGTTATTATTTAGTGCTGGACATCATTTTAGAAGACTAGAAGAGACTGGAGTTAACAGTAAGGATGCCTGGAAATGGGCATGCCTCTTTTGTCAGCTTGTTGTTATGGAGTGTTGAGTCAAATTAGTCCTGAGATGAGATAAGTTTCTCTTTCTTTGGTGATGTCATTATCTCAGTGCACCCAGACTTCAAACTCTTTAGCAGTGGGCTGGTCTTCACTTGTGCTTACAATGGGGTCTGGGGTGTCAGAGGGTTTTCTCAGTAGTTCCCACTGTACCACCAGCTCTCAGTAGTCCCTGCGTGCCTGTGCCACAGAGGGGGTGTCCCTCATGCTCTTGCCTCTCCTTCAGCAGTAGACTTTTGATGCTTCTTACTTGCTGCTGGCTTGTGTTGGGAGTGGCTGTGGGTTTTCTGTTATCCTGGTCATCCTTAGTCTTAGGCAGGGCCAGTGTGTGTGAATTTTGGGAGTGAGTTTTTTTTCCTCCCCTAGAATTTCTGCTCCTTCTTCCCATGGCAGCCAAACTCTGCCTTGTATCTGAGGTTGGTCATGGTTGGAAAAGTTTCCTCCTACTATCCCCATGGTAGCACATCTGTGCTTGGTAAGCATAGGATCTGGAGTCTAGAGAGTTTTTTGCTTTTCCATTGCTGCCTAGTATTCCGTTAGTTTGGACGTGACATAATCTACTTAACTATTCCTGTACTGATGATGGATATTTTTGCCATAAAGTTCCATTAAAAGAGTGCAAACTATCTTGCCTACATGTGAATGGTTCTCTAGACTAGATGCCTGTAAGCAGAATTTCTAGATTAAATAGAACACAGTTTAAAGTTTTGATAAACACTGAATTCCTCTTTAATCAGGCTACTTTTTTTAACCTGCTCTTACAAAAATGTATTTTATTTACAATCTCTTACTTTTAAAAAAGTTAGGTTTTTTTTTTTTACTTTATATTGACCTTGTTTCAAATTAATTTAAAAAAAAAAGCTTTTGGTGTTGTGAAGGGTTCAAACAATAAAAAGAGCTCTGATTAAAATTTACATTTAATTCTGATATAAAAAGACAAAATCATTATATAATGTATTTTTTTCCTACATTCTCATCCCATGCCTTAAAAATCCATCTGATGTTCTCATTATACTTCATGAAGTGCCATCCTCTGACATATCCTTTATAAACTTAGCTGCTTCAGTGCAGAATGTGACCTTCACGTCATGCTCACTGATTTCTCAGAGCTAGAAGCATGTTTTCCACATTCAGAACCTTCTTCCCTTTCCACTATTCTGGGAGCACCGCAGACTTTATCTCTGTGACAGCCATTGACAGATTCTGAGCTTTTAAATGAACTTTTTCATATTATTATTTTAAAATTTAAAAAAAATTTAGAATCCCTGATTTATATTGTGGTCAAGGATATTTAACAACACCTCATTTGTACAGAGATCCTTTTACCTAGCTATCTTAGTTATCTGCAATGGTCAAAAAATGAAAAGGGAAAATGCATGAAAACAGTTGAAAATAGATGCCACAAAGCTATGCACTAAAAGCTCATGACATTGCATGTTTAAAAGAAAACTCTTCAGGCTCTTAAGGCATTTTCTGATTCTTCGTATTAATATGTTTTATTATCTGTGTGTCTCAATTGCCAAAAAATTAGAGTAGATGTTGGAGAGTTCTGTTTCAGGCAGACATACTAAGCCCGACAAGAAGACAGAAGGCAGAAAAGCCACTCAAGAAGGGACAGTAGTCCAGGCACTCTGGCCTACCGTAACCTACGGAGCGTCCCCGCCAGTCTTTCACCTGACTCTAGCGTGCAGTTGGGCCAGTGGGGAAATCAAGGCAGGGCAGCAGCAGGCCAGGGCCTGGTTGGTCAGAGAACACACTTGACTGATGCTGTTTGCTCTAGTGAAGAACCAGAAATGACCATAATTACCTACTCGAGGCCTCCCACATGCCATACACTTTACATGTATTATTTATATCCTCACAATGACGTTGAAAAATAACTGCTTCTTACACACATTTAATGAATGAAGAAATGCAGGATGGGAATAGAAATATTGTGCCCTAGATCACATATTTAGGAAGTGGTAAGAATGGATTTGAAGCTATGGGCCCCACTTTCTTTCCCCTGCCCCTCTCAAAAGGTATGTTTCTAGCACAATGTTTTGGAAAAAGAAGAACCTAGAAGGTGCCTCCTCCTAAAATAGGAAGTGGTGATTTATGGCCAGAGGCTTCTGCGTGGGCCCAAACTGTGGGGCCCCAAACTGTGGGGCTCTATAGAGCTCAGGCAGTAGAGTGACTTTTGCAGACTGCATGTGCCCAGTCCAGTGCTGGGGCCGGGGTGGAGACAGGGGAAAAAGAACACATGATCTTGCTTTCCAGAGGCCTCCAGTTTAGCCGTGATGAGAAGACATCCCCACAGAAAATAACCAGGCAGTCACTCGCATTCCTTGCTTATTTAATGTTGTGGCTTGTTTTGTTTCCCAGCACGTGTCCTGCCTCCACTCCTGAGAGGGCCACGTGAGCACCAGGTTCCAGGGGGTTAGACAAAGGCGAGTCAGGCAAAGGAGGTGGAGCATGGCGTGGGGGAAGCGCAGGCAGGCTGGCCAGAGCGAGCGGGTTTGGAAGAGGCTTTGACCTATTGGCAGGACTCAGGTAAGAGGATGGGAAATGAGAGGCCATCCCAGGATGGTGAATATCAGAAGCTGAGTTCCTCTGTTCAGTCTATTAAGACATTCTCTGTCTTTATCCTGGGCTGGGTGGCCTGGGTTGCTATTTGTTGCTTACACCCCATTCCCTCCTAAAATCAGGGTCTAATCCAATCCTAGTGGATGGTGGAGATTTGGATTACGTCCCACCCTCCTTAGTGCCTAACTACACCTTTAGGTGCCATTTATTGCTCTTATTCCTTCAACACCTACATGTGCCGGGCATAAGGGAGCCAAGGTGAGTAAGATATGTCTCCTGTCCCGAGGGGCCTGCAGTCCTGCGGGGTGACAGGTATGCCAAGCGGCTGTGCATCTGATGCCTAAACACCGTGGTAGAGCTCTGTCTGTCAAGGCAGCTCCCAGCCCATTTGCCTTTTCTGTTTAGCAGAGTCCCATGTGGCCCCCACGTCCTGGGTGTAGAACGGAGGATCGTTCCAATTCTGGGGCTTTTCTGCTATTGTTTTTTTTAAATTATCAGAATATTATGGGGTACATATGCTTTGGTTACATAAATTGACTTTGCACAGCCCGAGTCAGAGCTATAAGCATGCCCATCCCCCCAACAGCGCACACGGCATCCGTTAGGTGTGCCATCCCCTCCCCCACCACCTGTCTGACACCCTACAAATGCCACTTTCCCATGTGTGCACATTAGTGTTGATTAGTCCCAACACTGTTAGTTTGCTGTTGTACTGATGCTGGTCATGGGACAAGGACTCAAGGGCCAAGGTAGCTAATGCAGTGGCGTCCCTCAATGCTTATGGGCAGAGGGTCTGGACACAGGATAAGCTCACAAGCAGAACTGGGGGTAGGAGGAGGAGTAAGGGGAGGAGGCTCCAAGAACGAAAGGCCAAGGTGGCAGTGAGCAAGTGACATAGCACACCTCTGCAGAGAGTTCCCTCCTTGCCCGCATCATCGGGGTGGTGGGTGCCATGGTAGGTGGGAGAACACAGAAAGGGGGTGGAGTAGTGACTCGCCTGCCTGGGGAACGGGGTTGCCTGTGATTGGATAAGTCTTGGTCGCTTACACCCCTTCGACACGGATCTGCCCCACAGGGGTAGTCTCTTAAGTACACCAGCCTCATTGGTTTGTGTCTTTTTTTAAAAAGTCACTCCAGGGACCCCAAAGGATGAGGCTGTGAAAAGGGGATGCTCGCTGCTGCTGTGACAGATGAATACTTGAGTCTGTCCAAGCTCTTCACAGATGGCTTTACAGGGCAGCTGATCCTTCCTGGGTGATGAATGGGAGGGTGCCATTGGTTTGCACACAGACCTGGGCGCCTGGAGCGGGGGAGGACGGCGCAGGTGGAGGGGGGACTGCCAGCGTACGGGGGGGAGGGGGTGTAAGGAAGGAGCCCCGCCTGAAGGGTGGCGGACTGCAGAGCGTGGAAGGGAGCAGGCAGGATGGTTAATGGAAAGTTGATAGACAGAAATGCAGCTTTTCACCTAGAAAAGCAATGGTTTACACACTAGATTTGAGTTTCAGAAAAGCTCCTGTCAGGTTAGAGCTAACGTTAGGTTTGTCTCGCTCTTTCAAAACTCGGGGTGCCCCTCCCCTGTCCTCCGCTCTCCCTTCTCTTGTCGGTCTGGCCTCAGTGTCAGTGGACGCTGGGCTGCAGCAGGAGGATGGTCACCTCAGAGAGACTGGCGGTAGATGAGGCTTGATGGCCACAGAAGAGAAGGGTGTGTGGGGGTCCCCAGGCTGGTGTGGCACACGGCCAGCCAGGACTGTCACTCTGCCATCAGCGCTTTGAGAAGGAAGAGGCCCAGGAACTGGAGCCGACGCTGCCTGCCTGCACTTCGGCTCTGGCAGGCTGTCTTTCTCTCGCCTCTCCGAGCACATGACATCATCAGATTGGTCACAGCAATGCCCGTAGACACAAACGGGGAGCCCCGCTGCGGATTAGGCAGCCGAGGCGGGGAGCGCGAGTGGCAGCGGGGGGGGAACAACAAGGCCAGCGTGGTTGGCATCACACAGCCAGGGCAACTTGTAGCAGAAAAGAGTCGGGAGAAGACAGAAGCCGAGGGGTGGGGATGTGTGAGCTGTGAGAAGGGTGGCTGCTGTCAGGGTGACTCCGTTATTCCTGGATCTCCCGGGGGACTACCAGCCCTGCCAGCTGTGGGACGAGCACTCAGACACCTGCTCCTGATCTCAAGTCTGTCTCTCCCTGCCTGCCTTTAATGTGGACTTGCAGAGCTGGGGACGTGCAGGTTATACTGGGCCAGGGGCATGGGTGTCGCTCCGCTGGCCCTGGACTGATCCTGTTGGCTTGCCCTGGGTATGCAGCGTCCATTTGACTTTGTGATAGAGCACTGGCATGGTGCCAAGCTCTCTTCCGAAGTGCTCTGGATAAAAGGGTACTAAATCAGACACGGGCCTTGCCCTCAAGGTGCTAACAGCAATCTGGCAATGCTGATGCTAGCATGGTTGGCCATCACCTTCACTCACACAGTGGTGGGTGACAGTCAGCCTCTGTCGCAGGTGTGGGTGTGCACTTCATTTAGCAAAGAGAGTCCTTTATTTATGCTGTTGCCTCCCCTTGCTGTTGCCAACCCTTTCACCACACCCACCGTCCCTGGTCTTTCAGCTTCCTGGTGATTTAAGAGAGCCTCCTTGTCATTTTGGACCCAAAGTGGCTTTTCTTCTATGAGTGGCCTTCAAAATGTAATCCCAACACACCCCTTTGCTAATCCCCTACATGAGCCATGGCTCTAATAAACAGTTAAGCGACAATTAACCGTTTAAGGACCAGCTGTCCTGGGAATTAGTCATAATTTTTAAACAAACTACCTTCTCAGATACTTTCTCTCAAACATTTTTGGTGTATTATCAGAGAAGTGAGACTAATTTTGACATTGCCAATATTGGCTGCAAGAAAGAAAGAAGGAAAATAGAACAGGAGCCAGGAGTCGGAGGACCTGCGTCCTAGTCTCGATTCTGACGTGAGTTGGCTCCCAGGCTTTTGTTCTGAGCATCATTCTCATCTGTGAGCTTGGTGGCTGCAAACCGTCGTATGTGTCATTTCTGGAATCACCCCAGTGTAAAGTATAAAACGATGCATGGGAGCTATGAAGAGTTTAGTGGCTACTCTCAAGGAGGCAAGGAATAGGATACTGGAAAGTAAGCAGTTTTTAGGGTCTGATTCTGCTGTGTGGCCAGAGCAGTTAGTATCATAGAGCAGGGGTAACCTGCAGCTGAAAAGAGTAAGGAGAAAATGTGAGCTGAGGCGTGGACCGATTTCCTTGCATATATCACGTGTTTTCTCCTTGTTTCCTCTCACGTATCGCTTCCTGGACTGTGTGCCCATCTTTACAGGGATTTGTCTACAGGACTCCCGTGAGGCCGGGCTTGTGGGCAGGTCCTGTAGATATTTTTCATTTGCTAATGCCAGGTCGCCTAGGGATATTATAGGCTTAGAGAGGTGATTTTTTTTTTAGTTCCCTAAATGTGAGGGAAGTATATATTTATACCCCAAAATCTCTGTAAGTCATAGACCTTGGTTAAGAATTCCCTGAGGGAGACTCTCTCCTTAGAACCCAGGTGTAGACAAATTCCTTTGTCTTCCCATGTAAACTTTTCTAGTTCACCTTTTATCTAAGATCGTTGCTCTTAGAGAGTCCCAATTTTATGTGTCTGTGTGAGAGGTGTCGGGGTTCCAGCAACCCCTAGCAAGGCCCAAGGCTTCTGTCTCCTCTCCCTGTGTGAGTATGCAACGCCAAGCTTCCTAAAGCAGGACTAGCCCACCACACTCTCCCCCTTCCAGGCAGCCAAAGCAGCCACTTATGCTGAACACCCCAAAGTTTTGCACCCTTGGCGCTCTGACTCCTGGGCGTTTCCCTTCCCTTCTTGCAAGCTCAGCTACGCATTAAAATCATATTTAATAAATTGTACCCAACATTTTCTAGGTATTTTGTGGCAGAAAGTTCCCTGGGTTACCCTATTTACCCTGAAGCCAGAACAGAAGCATCATGGGGATTGGCAGGATATGACTTTTTAAAAAAGAATCTGAACCAGAAGGGTAGAATAGTAGGATATGCCGGAGCTATGCAGGGAGGGTATGGACCAAATTCTTCAGTTTGCTAAAATATTTCAGAACCCGCGAACAAAGGGGTCCTACTTCATATCTGTGGTCACTTTCTGTTTCCAACTGAGAGTAGCTTTAAATGTTTGAGCAAGTTTCCATCCGCATCAGGGAATGTAGGAGTCCTTTGGGTGAGGACTTTTCAGGGGTCAGGATAAGCAGCTTAGCTCTGTTGGAACTGGGCAATGGCAGGTTACAGGCTTCCGCCCCTTTCCTCGGGCTGGGTGCCTGGGAGCTTATTCAGCACTAGGCACAGGGAATCCCGTTCCATTGACCAACCAGCTCTTCTTGCCAGATATGGGCCACCTGTCCATTAATATGGAGTGTGACCATTTATGGAAATGACTACAGACCTTCCTCCTACTCACAGCCTCAGCATCACATTGTATCTTGGTGGCCAAGTGGGAATAAGTAGCAAAATTCATTCAATTGCTACTTTTCTCTTTATTCTGGTCCCCCCCGCCATCTTCACTTTATTCATGGTAGGTAAATAAAACTCCTATGGGCACAAAAGGCAGCCAAGGAGAGACTGGGAGTAATGTAGTTCAGACACAGTGTCTATGGGACTACGACCATCTCTGACGTGTGTGTTGAAGGTATGCAGTTTTTTCTTAAAAGTGTGGGACACACTGCTTGGTGGCAATTTATTCAGAGGAAAATCAAGCCCTGTGGATTTCAGATTGCCCTGGATTGTGGCTGATTTGCTCTGACATGCCTAAAGTTAATGTGTGTTACATTTAAAAAATGTGTATCATACACATTCACATAAGTTCAAGAAAGGATATTATGAAGCAAGGAAATTAAAATGCACACTTCAGTGATAGAAGTTTAAAGAAAATCTGGTTATGCTAAGGTCCTGCCAAAATAGCTCTAGTCAGCTCGCTGCCAAGAAAACATCTTCAAGCTGGAGTTTGGGGGTTTGGGTTCACTTGAATACTGCGGAGTTATTGCCCACGTTCTTAGCCCTGCCCACCCACCTCCGCATTATCTTCTTGCCGCCCCTCCTTCCTGGGTTTCTGATGCTTGCTTCTTGGTGAAGCCATTCCAGACGGAGGGAGCAGCATGAGAAAAGTCGGATGAGCTTCCCCACAGGGTCGCATCACCTTCCCAGGGGACGTCCTTCCTGTTTGGACACCACTGCCCTTGGGAAGGCAGCTTCCTCCCCCTACCCCTCCACTCACTTATGCAAACCCTCAGTCATTTAGGGTTCAGATCCAGTACCGCCTCCTCCATGAGCCAGGAGTTTTCCCCCAGTTGTCCCTCCAGTTCCACGACTAGCATCACATTTCTTGTCTATACCATCCATTTCACTCAGGGATCCTTGACCAGAGGACAGTCATGGCCTCTGGAGACACTGTGCTCTTCGGACAGGTCTGCCATCTGGGTGGGGGGGGCACACTGTGGATGGGGGATGCCACATGGAGAGTGAGCTGAGTATATTCTCTTCGGAAAACAGTGGGGTGCTGGGTGCCACAGTCTGCTCTCTCCCACTTTGGGGTCGCTCATTCTTGTACCCAACAGACCCTGCCTTACTCCACTAGTTTCACCTCTGTCTCTTCTCTCTTGAGATCCTAAATTTAATTCTTTAAAGGGAGGGACCACTTCATCTTTTACATCCCTTTTGACACCTAACACAGCCCTGGAGGTGCCGAAGTTTACTAATGCCTTTGTCAAATGAGTCTTCCCCAGCCCACACTTCCCGGGCATCAAAGGACCATCTCAAAATCTGTAATTCTTCCATCAACTCAAGCCCAAAATGCCTAAAATTCTCCTCTTCCATTTTCTCCTTCAAATCTGCCCTCTTTCTCCACCTTTCATGTTCTCTAATACTCAGCAGAAACCTCCATCATCTTGGAATCCTTGCCTTCTTGGTCCCTATATCACCCGAATCTATTGAGTTGGTTATTTTCTTTTCATCTGCATAGTTACAACCTGGGTTTTATCTACAGCCTCAGTTCAGGCCCTTGTCATCCAAACCTGCAACCTGAGCACCTCCTGCTTGTACAATTAAACCAGGCTGATCGTCCTAAAACATTGTTTTCTTCGACTAACTGAACTACATTTAAAAAGAAACGTCCATGGCTCCTGTCAATAGTGAAATATAATTCAGCTGCCTTAGCCTGTGCTCAGAGCCTCCCCAGTCTGACTTCAGCTGCCTTCCTGCCTTCCTCTTTCTAACTGGACTTTGCAGTTTCTGGCTCCCCAGCAGGTCTCGGGCAGTGTTACACCTCTCTGTTCCTCCTGCCACACAGCCCTTTTCATTTGGTCTCTCCAAATTCCACCCATTCTTCAAGGCCAAGTCCCATCTCTTCGACTCCGTCACCAGCCACTTGCAAGGACCACAGGCTATTTACCCTTGAAGTTCTTGAAACTTCACCTTTAGCCCACCCCTACCTCCACCCCACCATCCCCAAAGCCCTGGACCTCATTTTGTATTTGTAATTTTGTATTTTTCTTAAAGAAGTGCTCTCAATATTACGAACTTCGATTCCACGTAAAACTTGCACCCACCCCTGCTCCTCATCATCTGTAACTCTCTAACTGATCTTCGGGGCAAAGTGGACTTATCACACAGTTAATAAGTCCTATTAATAAGTCCTTACACAAGGCTTATTACAATAGGACTGAAAACATGCTACGAGCTCACACTGAGTCTCCTATTTCTTTTACTTCCATTTGGATTTAATCCTCAAGGGTATGTTGAATGTGTGTTTTGTGCAAGACTTAAGAGCTCCTGGATGGGGAAGTAGGGAAGATCTCGCCCTTGGCATCAGGGAGCATATTGTGGGAGGGATTCAATACAAGCAACTGTAAAGGGAAGTGGGTAACATAAGCACACTAAGGCAAGAACAAGCAAAGACAGTAGAGATTAAAGAAGAGGTGACTGCCAGACTGGCATTTTACCCATGGCATCCTTGCTGTGCTGGGATGGGAGAGAACAGCAACTCGAGCTCAAGGCTGCCAGTAACAGGGGATGGGAGGCCGAGCCTCTTCCTGGAGCCTGGCTCATTCTCAATGCCCTTCATGCTGTGATCCGCCCCACCCTCAAGGCAGCTGACAAGACATTCCCTGCGCTCCTGGCCCTGCCACCCTACTCCTTTCCACCTTCCCAGCAACACATGGTCTGAAAAGAAGTCAAAGTTCCTCCCAGTCTAACTTTCCAAAGTGCAATGCTTCTAGGACAGCACTTAACTGCTTTTGCTTTTGCTTTTCAATCCCCATCTGTGCCCGTGAATTGATTTGAGTTCATAAACTCAGTGAAAACAAAACCCCAGATCTCTACAGTTTGCCTGGAAGCTCACAGAGAGAGAGAAGAGAACAACAGGTGAAGACTTGCAAAAGTGGGGTCCTGAGGACAAGCTTTATTTGCTTGGCTCTAGACAACCTCACTCTTCCTTCTGAGCTCTACTCTGTCTTGTCTTCTTTGATCTGGCACCCTCAACATCCTCTCTCTGGGGTAAAATTCCCTTTGATATGGGGGCTGAATCCATCCCTGTTTCAGGTATAAGGAAATATAAGGAGAAACTATGGTTTGCTGCTCTGCTCAGAAGTCAGGAAAGCAATTTCTTTTCCTAAAAAATTGAGACTGATGCTTCCTCCTACTAGTCAAAGAGTCTAACGTCACTCATCTGCTCCCTTCCTTGCTTTGGCTGCCAAGCTCAGAGCTGCATTTTGTGGGCAGTGACTGCAGCCTTCCGAGGCTAACTCTTTGCAATTATATTTCCCTGCTCTTTCTCCACTACTTGACTTTGTTTTCCCTCTTTTATTTTGTGTTAACCAGCTTTGGTCCTATTGTATTTTGATATATTTCTATGGGTCAGTGTAAAGATTTTGCTCAATCCCCGTTTTGTTACTGCTCTGGTCACTTCTACCCACTTTATAAGAAACCTGGCCCCACTCCCAGCTGGGGACTTATGATGGCATAAGCCTCCTTCCCTTCACGACTGAGCAGAAGAACTTTCTCCTCAGCAGTAGCCTCTGATGGCAGCTCCTCCCAGGCCAGGCAATTACTTGGAGCTTCTGAAAGACGGCTGCAGGAGGCCCTGCCTCCCTTGACCCCTTAAGGGACTTCCCATTTCCCTTTCTCCTCATCTTCAAGCCTTTCTCCTGCCTCAAGGAGGACAGCAACCCTGCAGACCTGTCAGTAGCTCCTCCCTCCTGCCATCCCCTCTTCACTGGTCGCAGTCCCTCCAGCAACTGAATCTAGGGGGCTGGGCCAGTCTCAGGAGGCTTACTTAGTTGCCCTGGCAACGTGGGTGGGGCTATGCCTACCAACTGCTGATGATGACAGTTATTCAACAACTTTCCGTTGGTGACTCTTTAACTGCATTTTACAGATGAGAGGTGAGGCTTGATCAGAGTCTTCTAAGCTGGGCCTAACACTTGAGTAGCCACTCTCAGAACCCCTTTGTGGTCTTCCACATCACGCTATTTGTCACCAATAGCTCCAATGGCACCCTCCACCCCTCGATTCAAAATGCTGGGCCTGAGGGCATCTCAGAGCCCCTACCAGGGTCAAACATGGCTCGATTCTGACCCAGGAGAGAAATCTAATGCCCACCTCTGCTTTGGGCAAGTTTTCCAAAGTGTGATCACATGATGCCTGAATCAGAATGGTCTAGGAGGCTGGTTTCATTCAAATGCTGGGTCCAAGCATTGGTCCATACCAAATCCCCCAGGGACGGGATGGGCCTGGGAAGATGAGTGTTAAAACGAGCCTCCCAGGTGACACTGATGCACACTAATGTTTTCAGGACCACGGAGATAGGAGATGAGGTTGCAGGGATAAGCAGAACATTGTGATATTTATAGTGAACTTTTAAAAATCAACTTTGGGCCGCGTGCCTGTAATCCTAGCACTCTGGGAGGCTGAGGCAGGAGGATAGTTTGAGCTCAGGAATTCAACACCAGCCTGAGCAAGAGCAAGACCCGGTCTCTACTGAAAAAATAGAAAGAAATTAGCTGGACAACTAAAAGTACTTATATAAAAAATTAGCTGGGCATGGTGGCGCATGCCTGTAGTTCTAGCTACTTTGGAGGCTGAGGCAGAAGGATTGCTTGAGCCCAGGAGTTTGAGACTGCTGTGAGCGAGGCTGACACCACGGCACTCTAACCCAGGCAACAGAGTGACACTGTCTCAAAAAAAAAAAAAAATCAACTTTGAGCTACACGTACAATAAAACATGCCCATATAAAATGTATACTTTGTGTAGTTTGAAGATTTTTGACAAATGTGTACACTTGTGTAACTGTCACCACGATCCAAATAAAGGACATCTCCTCAGGTCCCTTTGGTTCAGCGCCACCCAGGCTCCAAACCCACTGACCTTCTTTACGTTAGAACAGACTAGCTTTGCCGTTTCTAGGCTTTGGCGTACGCAGACTTAGGCGGTGGGTCCTCCTTTGCGTCTGTCTTCCTGTGCTCAGCATGAGCTTTATCCATGTTGCTGCATTTAGCAATAGTTCATTCTTTTTTGTTCCCGAGTGATAAACCATGTTTATATAGACAACAATTTTTGTTTATCTGTTTTCTTCCTGTGGTTTGGGGTGTTTCTAGTTTTTGGATATTGTGAATATATTGTCGTAAACAAATTGTTGTAAACAATCTGCAATCTATCTCACGTTACTTTTGTGTATGGTGTTAAGTAAGGGTTGTTGAGATTTTTTTTTCCAATATGGATATCTAGCTGTTCAAATACCATTTATTAAAAAAAAAAAGAACTTTCCTTTCACTCATTGAATTATTTCGGTACCTTTGTCAAAAGTCAGTGCGCCAAATATGTATGGGGTCCATTTCTCGACCATTTACATACAATATTCTTAGATCATGTATGTTGACCCACTTTGTATTCCATTAATCCATATTGCTAGCCTGCAGCCAATTCCACACTGTGTTGATCGCTATAGCTTTATAAATCTTAAAATCAATTAGCGTAAGTCCTCCAAATTCTCTTCTAGGTTTTTTGCATTTCTATGTAAATTATAGAGTCCTCTTGTCAATTTCTGCAAAAAGCCTGCTGAGATTTTGATAGAGATTGGATTGAATCCGTCGACAAATTTGGAGAAAGCCGACGTCTTAACCTTATTGAGTCTTTTAGTCCATAAATGTGGTGTATCTATTTAAGTCTTTTTTAAATTTCAGGAATGTTTTGTAGCTTTTCAGTGTAGATCTTGCATATGTTTTAATTTATTCTTAAATATTTTATGTTTCTGGCTGCCGTTGTGCCATTTTTAAAAATTGTTTTGCTCTAGTATGTAATATACTAAAATACAATTGATTTTGTATATTGACCTTGTATCCTGCAACTGTCCTAAATTCTCTTATTAGTTGTCATAGTTTTGTGATACATTCTTGAAGATTTTCTATATACATGATTATGTCAGTGGTGAATAAAGACAATTTTACTTCCTCTTTTATAGTGTGTACACCTTTACCTCTCTTCTAGCCTTATTAAGGTCATGTAAGGGCCTTCAGTAAAACAGTGAATGAAACTGATGAGGGCGTTCTCCCAATTTTAGGGAAGAAAGCATTCTATTTTTCATCAATTTTGGCTACAGGAGTTTTGTAACATCTCACGTAACCACAGTATAATGATCTAAACCAGAAAATCAACGTAGATTCAATACTATAACAAATCTATAAACCTTGTTCAATTTCAACAGCTGTCCCTCTAATGTTATTTTTTCTTGCCCAGGACCCAATCCAGGACCCCACATTGCATTCACTTGTCATGTTTCCTTAGTCTCCTCCAATGGGAGACAGCTCATAACTTCGACACCTGTGTAAAGCATTACTTTGCATAATGTTCCTCACTTTGAGTTTGTCTGGTACTTCCTCATCATTAGGTCGAAGTTGTGGGATTGTGGCAAGAACACCACGGAAGTCATGTTGTGCCCTTTGTAGTGCATCTTACCAAGAGGTAGAAGATGCCCATATGTCTTATTGCTCATGATATTAACTTTTAACATTTGGTTAAAATGGTGTCTGCCAGGGTTATCAGCTGTAAAGTTACTATTTCTCCTTCATAATTAGTAAGTGTCTTTTGGAGACAGATTTGGAGAACAATCAAATATCTTTTCATCACACTTTTGCCCACTAACGTTAGCATCTATTGAAGATTCTCTCCAGCAATACTTGTTACTGTGATGTTTCTCTAATTCCATAATTTCCTCTACCTTTATTAATTGGACATTTAATGAGAAGAAGAGCTATCCTTTCTCCCTGTTTGTATCAGTGTGGACTCACAGATATTTATTTTACTCTGTGTGCTATAATGCATTATTGTCATTTTATTTACTTGTTTAAATTGTCCTAGACTTGGCTAGTGCTCCTTCAAGTTAGCTTTTGTCATGCTCCCATCTTCTATGTAATTTGGTTGTTGGTTTTTTTTTTGTTAACTGATTTTTCCCCTTGTATGGGTAGCTCTTTATTGCTTCTTCATATGCCTAGTAATTTTTGATTGATGCATGGCATTTTTAACTTATATTTAACAATGCTGTATTTTGTTGCATTACTTTCAAGAGTTGTTTGGCTTTGTTCTGGCAGGTAGTTAAAATACTCATGGTTCTTCTCAATTCTTTTGAAGATTGTTTTCTAAGCTTATTTAGGGCAGGTCTAGATTATGTTGTACTCCAGGATTATTTTGGCCATATGAAGATCCTACTCTTCTGGGGTTTTTATTATACTAAATCCCCATGTGATCAACAAAGTTTCCCCATTCTGGCTTGTAGGAATTAAAATAATTTCTAGCTCTGTGTGAATTCTAAGAACTCTTTTGCCTAGAACCTCCTTGAAATTTTTCTTTGCCTGGTGGTTCTTGTCCAGCTTCATTGAGTTTTGCCCTATGCATGCACAGATTCATATTCAAAGATTCAAGTGGACGCCAGGCAGATTTCTTGAGCTCTCTTTTGGTATAGCTCTTTCCTCTACAGTACTCTGCCTCGCAAATTCTGACTGCCTCAGACTCCCCATGTAGTGGTAGCTCATCATGGCCTTAATTTTTAATTTATATTTCTCTGATGGCTAGTGATGCTGAGTTTGAGAATTCTTTATATATTCTAGATATAAGTCCTTTGTCAGATAAGCAATTTGCAGTTATCTTCTCCTAGGCTGTAGCTTGCCTTTTCATCTTTGTAACAGGGTCATTTACAGAGCAAAAGTTTTTAATTTTTAAAAATTTTTTCCAGGGCAATAATTCTCTTTTCTTTAATTTTCATTTTTTAAATGTTCATAGATACTTTATTCTTTTTCAAATCAATGAATAATAATTGTACATATTCATAGGATACATAGTGATGTTTTGATACATATAATGTATGGTGATCAAATCAGAGTGATGAACATGTCCATTATCTCAGAAATTTATCATTTCTTTGTGATGGGAATATTCAATATCCTCCTTCTAGCTATTTGAAACTACATAATACATTGTTATTAACTATGGTCTTCCTACCGTGGTACAGAACACTAGAATTTTTTTAAAATTTACCTTTTATTTCTTTTTTGTTGTGGTAAAATATACATATATACTTTACCATCTTTACCATTTTTGACAGTACAGTTCAGTAGTAATGAATACATTTATACGTTCTTTCTCCCTACATGTCCCCCATTCTCCCACCCTTCCCAGCCTCTGGTAACCACCAATCTGCTCTCTGTCTTCATGAGATCCATTCTTCAGCTCTCACATATTAGTGAGGTCATGTGATATTTGTCTTTCTGTGCTTGGCTTATTTCACTTAAAATAATGGCCTCTAGTTCTATGTTGTGCAAATGATAGGATCTCATTCTTTTTTTTGCGGCTGAGTAATATTCCAGTGTGTACATATACCACATTTTCTTTATTCATTCGTCTATTGATGAGCACTTACGTAGATTCCATATTTTGACTATGGTGACTAGTACTGCAATATGCATGGGAGTGCAGGTATCTCTTTGATATATTGATTTCCTTTCTTTTGGATATGTACCCTGGAATGGAATTGCTGGGTCATATGGTAGTTCTATTTTTAGCTTTTTGAGGAATCTCTATAACGTTCTTCACAGTGGCTGCGCTAGTTTGCATTCCAACCAACAGTGTGTGAGCCATTCTTCTTTCTCCACAACATCACCAGCATCTGTTATGACATAACTTGTCTTTTTGATAGAAGCCGTTTTAACTGGGATGAGATGATCTCTCATTATGGTATTGATTTCTGTTTCTCTGATGATTAGTTCTATTGAGCAGTTTTTCTTACTGTTGCCTATTTGTATGTCTTCTTTTTATAAAAGTCTGTTCAGATCTTTTGCCCATTTTTAATTGAATTATTTGGGGTTCTGCTATTGAGATGTTTGAGCTCCTTATATATTCTGGTTATTAATACTTTGTCGGATGGATAGTTGGCAAATATTTTCTTCCATCTGTGAGTTGTCTCTTCACTATGTTGATTATTTCCTTTGCTGTACAAAAGCTTTTTAGCCTGATATAATCCCAGTTAGCTATTTTTGATTTGGTTGCCTGTGCTTATTTATTTATTTATTTTTTAAGGATGGTTGTCTATGCTTTTGAAGTTTTTTTTTTTTTTTGAGACAGAGTCTCACTCTGTTGTCCGGGCTAGAGTGCCGTGGCATCGGCCTAGCTCACAGCAACCTCAAACTCCTGGGCTCAAGCGATCATCCTGCCTCAGCCTCCCGAGTAGCTGGGACTACAGGTATGCGCCACCATGCCTGGCTAATTTTTTCTATATACTGTTAGTTGGCCAATTAATTTCTTTCTATTTTTAGTAGAGATGGGGTCTTGCTCTTGCTCAGGCTGGTCTCGAACTCCTGATCTTGAGTGATCCTCCCGCCTCAGCCTCCCAGAGTGCTAGGATTACAAACGTGAACCACCGCGCCCAGGCCGTCTATGGGTTCTGAGACCTCCGCTGCTCTGCCCAGCAAGGACTCACATGCAGTGGCTGGAGTCAGTGACCAACAGACAGACGAGTCTCCTCACCCGGGAGGCAGGAAGGGCCGGGTCCTGGTTTATTTCAGTCTGGATTGTGCACAGAACTCGCAAGGCCACAGACAGCAAAGGTGAGAAATAAATAGCTCTTGCTTGAGTGGCCATTTACTTGCAAGAGCAGAGAGCAACAAGAGAGGAAAGATGATCGTCGTGGGTATAATGTTAAAAGTTGTAGAATAGGCCGGGCGTGGTGGCTCATGCCTGTGATCCTAGCACTCTGGGAGGCCGAGGCGGGAGGATCGCTCAAGGTCAGGAGTTCGAAACCAGCCTGAGCAAGATCGAGACCCTGTATCTACTAACACATAGAAAGAAATTAATTGGCCAACTCAAAATATATAGAAAAAGTTAGCTGGGCATGGTGGTGCATGCCTATAGTCCCAGCTATTCATGAGGCTGAGGCAGGAGGATCGCTGGAGCCCAGGAGTTTGAGTTTGCTGTGAGCAAGGCTGATGCCACGGCACTCACTCTAGCCCGGGCGACAGAGTGAGACTCTGTCTCAAGAAAAAAAAAAGTCGTAGAAGAAAACACCTGCACCTTCCACGTCCGTGTTTTACCCTGCGCTGCGTGAAAAACAGCCGGCCGTTGGTTATTAGAGGCATTAAAGGTGCTATAAACAGTTGGTGAGACAACAAAAACGCCCTCAATGTGGAAGTTCTACCAAGTGATAATAAATCCGAGAGGAAGGAGAAAAATGTGGATTGAGCAGCAGCTTGATGCCAAGCCCATAATATCAAGCATTTAATTTAATCTTCATGGCAATCCCGTGGGGTGAGCGTCATTACCGCAACTGCAGGGGTGAGGAGCTCGTCTTGTGCAGGTGAAGATTCCTGCCTGAGAGCACACGGCCAGGGGTGGGGAGCGAGCGTTTTAATCCGCGCCTGCCCGACCTTTCCTGTAAGCACGCAGCCTTGCGGACACGAAGACCGCTGAAGGGTCTTAAACAGAAAACGCAACTCAAAAAAAAAAAGTCAAGGTGTTTTGTGATTCCGATGGATTGTTATCTTGTCCACGGCTTATTTATACCCCTGTCCCTGAGACAGCTGGACAGCCGCTGCATAAACACAGGGGGCTCAAGAGAGAGCATTCTGGAAACAGGTTATTGTGTTCGTTGAGTAGTTTGCACTGGGTTTCTGCAAGAATACTGCAAAGGTGAGATAACGCGCCCACGCGGCAACCCTGACTTGGGAGGTGAAGACTTCATCACGAACGATGTCACCAGCGCAGACGGGGAAGCCAGTGTCCCGTCCAATGCAATTAGGTTGGCCAGTCAGACAGCAACCGGCAAACCTGGGTTACTATTTTTCCTTTGCCAAATCAATGCGCGAGGATCCAAAATATCAATTACACCCACCGCGTATCGCACAAGTGGCGTGAAGACTACCACGGGTGTTCCTTCTGTGGGTCACGTGCAGCCGTGAGACAGGCCAAAACAGAACAAAAGCCATCTGGGCTCAAGAGCTGATTTTAACCCATCCAGCCACGTGTCTGCCACAGCGTAGAAGGGCTCTCATTTCAGGCAAGGAAACATAAGTCACATTCTCGTTTGAGAAAGCAGCAAAGGATGATTTGTACCCATCAACGTAATTGAATGGGTACGTACAATTTCCTCCAGCGCCTGTGCCAGAAGCATGCAAAGTCTTGGAACAGAAATCCACTGGGGGTGTTTACAATGTCGCTTTTGGTTCAGACAATTCCATAATATTAATTCCACTGGGTCAGCTTCATCGCTTAGCGGTGATACCCTACAAGATGCTCTTGAAAACTTACCTAAGACCAGGGATGTCCCTTTTACAACAAATAAAAAACAAACAAACAAAAAAAACCCAGAAAGTTTTAGGCCTTTTGAGCTTAGACTGTATGGTATCAGGGGACATGGAGCAAATTTGATAAATTTTGGTTTTCCCCAGACCTGGTATAACACGTGACTAAGGGAGACTTCCAATAAATGAATGGGTGAATGGCATCCCGGTGGCTGTTTCACTTGAGTTTGCAAAGTTATTTCAACAGGTGCTGCTCCTTTCTGCTTTGTTAAACTATCTTTTCTGTACCTCCCTCTGGGTGACTCATAAAATACTTACCCCTCTTCCAGGGATGTTTCTCATACGCATTTAAAAGACATCTGGTTTTTTAGTTAGCTCCTGGGGGCAAAAGCGAGCTAAGTTGAGGCTGGCACACACATCTCTAATCAACACACGTTTCTCTCCGGCCTCAAGATGCATCACAGTCTGGCAATCCTGGCACCTGGCACCCCCCTGGCACCCAATCCTGGCACCAGCCAACTGGGCCAATTGGCTGAATATGCAGAAGTTGAACCTGCTTATTGATCCTCCCTAAGCTGGGATTTCCTTTTGGGAGAAATAAATTAGAGACTTATAATAAAATCAATTGGTAAATTAAGATTTCCTACACAAACTATAATTCCACTAGTGATACAGTTCTATCACAAGACAGGTCTTTTTTAGTTTTGCTATTTCTTCTGCATGAACATGGTAAGGTCAGAATAATTCTTTGCTATGTCCAATCTCTGACTGCAGCCTGGTTCCAAGTGTACTTAACTCAGCTCCTTGTGAGCGGTGCATTTCGTGTCATATGATAAATAAAATATATTGTAATGATTCAGCTCCTCCTATTTCCAGATGTAAAGTCTACTATAAATAAATCAAGAGATAACAAATAATACAAGAATAACTGGGTGTGGTGGCCTATGCCTGTAATTCCAGTGACTTGGGAGGATTGTTTGAGCCCTGGAGTTGGAGACCAGACTGGGCAACATAGTGAGACCCTATCTCTAAAACAATTGAAAAAGAATTAACTGGGAATGGTAGCACACACCTGTAGTCCCAGCTACTCAGGAGGCTGAGGCAGAAGGATCGCTTGAGCCTAGCAGTTCTAGACTACAGTGAGCAATGATTGTACCACTGCACTCTAGCTTGGATGACAGAACGAGACCCTGTCTCTAAACAAACAAACAAAAAACAACCAAATAACACAACGATAATTTTAGAATTTTAGAGCTGGAATTGGCCTTAGAGATGACCTAGTTTCACGACTGTCTAAACTCTTGGCTTCAGGACTCCTTTACAAGCATCGACATATGACCTATGTCAGGTCAAGAAGAGGGACCTTGTGAACAAATCTACTGGAAAAAATGTCCCGTTTTGCTCCACTACGGCAAATCGAGAGGGTCATGAAGACCTCAAGTTGCTGAAAGGCAACTGTCTTGGCTTCAGAGAAAACATCCTCTGCAGAACAGATCCAACATATAGGCAAACATCAAAACTGTGTGCCGTAGAGAGATAAAGCATCACAAACCTCAATTGAACCCCTAGATTCAGCCACAGCACAACTCAGGCATGCTAAGTAGCCTTACCTCGTTCACTTCTCAGTTAGGGAAGCCTATAAATTCATTTTTGCTTGAACTAGTTTGTGTGAAGATTCTGTCTCTTGCAATTAAGAATTTTTTTTTTTTGAGACAGAGTCTCACTGTGTTGCCCAGGCTAGAGTGCCGTGGCATCAGCCTAGCTCACAGCAACCTCAAACTCCTGGGCTCAAGCGATCCTCCTGCCTCAGCCTCCCGAGTAGCTGGGACTACAGGCATGCGCCACCATGCCCAGCTAATTTTTTCTATAT
>CAUYRT010063018.1:0-13663 GCA_963574885.1 Lepilemur ruficaudatus | reverse complement strand
ATATCGCATCTTTCTCTACTTCCCTTATATGGAACTGATTAATCCATATTGGATCATAAAAATTTCAACCCTGGCCCTGAGCTCAAAAAATTGCAGTAACTAGCTGGGTGTGATGGCACATGCCTGTAGTCTCAGCTACTTTGTAGGCTGAGGTGGGAGGACTGCTTGAGCCCAAGAGTTCAAAGTTGTAGTGAGCTATGATCATGCCACTGCACTCTAGCCTGGGTGACAGAGCAAGACCCTGTCTCTAAAGAAAAAAAAATTTACAATAAAACTTTAACACTGCTAGGCTATCAGTGCTGTATGTTGGAGAAATTCAGGCTATTCACCTTATATTTCTAATCAAAATTCATGGAGCCTACTAAACAATTGTATGTCCACAATAGTGAATAAAGTTTACCATTGGCACTACTGGTTCAATAAACACATGATAGATTCAAACATTTTCTACAAAGAACTTGCTGATGAATAATGTAATGAATAAGCTCAGGTTTTCAACACCTTACATTTTTAAAAGCTTTATAAATGTGTCCTGTGAGGACTTTTACTGCACCAAATATATTTTTACCACCATCAGTTGTGACAAATCTTAGCAGTTCCACTTTAGATTATACCAAATTTGTGTTTTCTCAACTCTGAAAATAGTCTCACCTACAGCTGTTCCACACAAACTATTCATAGAGGCTAATTTTTCAGCCACTTCAAACTCAGCATTGATTCCTAAAATAAATGACAACTGAAAAGTATCAGTAACATCTATCAACTTATCAAGAACCAAAGGAAACCACTTGAAATAATTTGCTTGTTTTTTAATTAATTATTGATGTTCCAATGCTCTCAACTCTTCAAGAAACTGTTCTCACTATAAAGCTATAACCCTAAACAAGTATATTTTATCTGGACACATTTCTTTGGCTGCAACAATCAAACAAGATTTAATTAATTCACCATTGATAAATGTCTTTCCTTGCTTGGCTAACAAATGAGCCACTTGGAAATTTACTTTGGCTATAGCCTCATTTTCATTTTTTTTTTAATTTTTTATTATTTTCATGTCACCTATTCTTTGTCCTTCACTTCTAAAATTCTTTTTATTTATTTACTCATTTATTTATTTTAGAAACACGTTCTTGTTCTGTCACCCAGGCTGGAGTGCAATGGCATAGTCATACCTCACTGCAACCTCAAACTCCTGGGCTCAAGCAATCTTCCCACCTCAGCCTTCTGAATAGCTAGAACTATAAGCATGCATCACCACACCCAACTAATTATCTTTTTTTTTTTTTAGAGATGGGGTCTAGCTATATTGTCCAGGCTGATCTCAAACTCTTGGCTTCTAGCAATCCTTCCATCTCAGCCTCCTGAGTAGCTGGAATTATAGGCATGTACCACCATGCCCAGCTTTTATTTTCATTTTTTATTGTTGGGAAGAAATTCTGCTTTAATGAGATATTACATTTTAAATTTTCCAATTTTTCTGACCATTGCTTTCCTGTGAGTGCTTAGTCTAGTAATGTTGATTATAGAATAATCAAAAAAGGAAAAGTCTTTATTTCACCTTCAATATTGAAAGATGTTTTCACTGAATAAAGTTCTAGATTGACAGTAGATTTGTTTTGTTTTGTTTTGTTTTTTAGAAACTTTAATATTACTCCATTATCTTCTGACTTACATAATTTCTGATAAGAAGTTATTTGCTTTCCTTCTATGTGCAATAAATTCTTTTTTATCTGGCTATCTTTAAATTTTTCTCCTCTTTGCTGGTTTTCAGCAATTTTATTGTGATGTTCCTTATCAAGACTTTAACATCCTTTTTTGATAGTTTCATCATTTCTGGATCTGTTTCTATTTATTTACTTTTCCTCTAGGGGTCGTATTTTTCTGCTTATTTGCATACCTGGTAATTTTTGCTTGGACATTAGTCATTATGGTTTTTTCATTGATTATTGCATTTTGTTGCATTCCTTTAAATAGTGTTGGATTTTGTCCTACAATTAGATAATTATAATCTGCTCAATTTCTAAACATCTATTACAAGATTTGGTAAGATGTCCTCTGAAGAATGATTGCAAATCATAACCAAGGGAAGAAGGAAAATCTTAACTTCTTTGCCTGATTTAGCCCAACCTAGCACTATAACTTTGAAAGAAATATAGAAAACCTAAATGACTTTTGGGGTGTTCTTATTTATTTCATGAAGAAGAGCTTTTTTTCTTCATTACTTCCTTTAAATAAATGATTGGTTCTATTTCCTTAACACTTAAGAGCTCTCTACAAGCCAAGATAATGAACAGATCTTTTTCTCTTGTTTTCAAGTCTCCTTCAAAACGTATTTCAGTAATGGTTACTGACAAAGCAAGCTTCAAGGGCTGCTTGTTGGTTATATAATCAGCCTTTCCCTTTCAGAAAAATCAATATCTGAAACAGCCTATTAGCAATGTTTTGAAAATTGTATTAAGTATTTTTCTATACCATGTAATCAGTTCTCCACTTATAAATTTACTCTCTAATTTGTGTTATATATATAGAGAGAACTGATCAAATTTCTCCTTAAATGTTTCTTGATTCAACTCCTTAGCTTTAACTCTTCCATATGAGTAACCAAGACATTTTGAACCTGTTTTTATTTCTTCCATTACTGCATTATTCTTCTCTACTTACTTTCTAAAACATTAAGAGCTGGGTACCGTGGCTCATGTGTGTAATCCTAGCACTCTGGGAGGCCAAGGTGGGGGTATGGCTTGAGGTCAGGAATTCAAGATCAGCCTGAGCAAGAATGAGACCCCGTCTCTACAAAAAATAGAAAAATTAGCCAGACGTGGCAGCCCATGCCTGTAGTCCCAGGTGCTTGGAAGGTTGAGGCAGGAGGATCTCTTGAGCCCGGGAGTTTGGGGTCACAGTGAGCTACGTATGATGATGCCACTGCACTTTAACCAGGACAACACAGTGAGACTCTGTCTCTCCAAAATAAATAAAAATTTAAAAATAAACAAATAAAATAATACATTAAGAAAATACAATTCAGCAATCTACTACTGCAAAAACTAGGGCTGAATTTAAAAAGCTATTTCCCCCTAGTTCTTGCAAATGAAGTGCTATTAAAACATCACAGTTTCATGCAAGAACTTTTATGTTAAATTTGCATACTCATATTAGAACAAGGAGAATCACTTTATAGTGGTGCCCTTTATAAGTACTGAGCTGTTAACCTCTCTGGATTATCTGTGATCATACCACCTCGCATAGTTCTTCCTACTCACTATGATTTTTTAAAATCCCTAGTGCTTTCTCTGGGGGAAGCACTTTTCTCCATCTGGGAAAGTTGCATTTTCTTTGGAAGTTCATGTATTGTTAAGGAAAGAAAAGATTACTTCCCTGCCACTAAGATCAACCTTGGAGATCTATGGGATTAGGATTTCAAATCAGATTATGGTAGTATCCTAGACACTGTCCTTGTCTTTCCCTTCCCTTCTTTCCATCAAAACAAGGCGGCTCTAAGGGAAGTTGCATCTTCAAGGTTGGTATCTTTATGTGTACCTGCCCCAGTAATGTTGAATCATGAAAAGGTTTATCCCTTATATGTTCCCTATACTTCAAAAATATTTTTTAAATAACTCACCAAATCAGGCTATAAAAACTTAAGGTACCTTGAACTGATGGAGGACACCACCGCCGATGGTCATCATGGAGCCTTTCAGGGAGTGTGGTTCTGACAGTGCTCGCTCAGAGGCAAGAGGGAGCGACAAGAGCGTGCAACCATTTCCCCTGGCGGCTCGTAAGGCCGGGGGAGGCGTCCCTGGATGGCGAGAGGCCAGCAAGCTTGGCGCTGACTTTCCAGCAGCCCAGGGCACAGAGGCCGGAGCCCCCCTCCCACTTTGTTTTCCTGCGCCCCTGGTAGTTCGCACCCCTTCATTCCCAAAGCCATGCTTCCCGCTGCTTTCTGCTTCTAGGTGTAGGAAAAGAGGGAGTCAGGCCTCTTCTGTCATTAGCGGCACTAGGGCGCGGCCATCTAGTGGCCGAAACGGGTAGTACAGACTGGGGACCTGGGCCTGGCTCAGTCCTGAGAGCAGGGGTCTGGCTCATTAGGGGAAGTGGCCTGGAGGAGGGGCTTTGAAGCTGGGCTGCGGGGCCACTAACCTCCCTTAATCCAGGAAGAAACCCTCATTGTACTTTTCTGTAACAAATGGAGGGGCTCCAATTCCTGGGACCTTAGACCTCTTGGGAAAATCTGGGTTTTGCTTTTTGGGAAATGCATTGTAAAATAGTGGAGAGCCGTTCTCTCTGAGAATGACAGCCGGTGGCAACATGGCCTGCTGAAAAGGCCTGTGGCAGCCTGGAGGAAAGGTTTCTGTTTCCTGTCAGGGTCTGGAGGAGAGAGGCCAAGTGTGTTCTCTGTTCTTGCCGTGCCTGCCTGGTCACCAAGCAGGCCTCCTTGGGTCAGGATGGCAGGGTCTCAGCCCAGGTACACAGCAATTCCTTCTGCGCTGGAGCCAGCTGGTGCCAGACGCTGTTCATAGATGTGAGTGTCAACCGCAATCATGGAATCCATCAGGCATTTAATTTCCATTTGAACATGTTTCTTTCTCCTCTTTTCCTTTCTTCTCTGAAGTTAACTCACATTCCCCCCGGTGTTTTGGATGAGTCAAGGCAAACTTAGTCCAGACATGTGAGAAGTGACCCTGTCTAAGCCTCTTGTAGAAATCCCAGGAAAAGAGCCTGTTTAAAAGTATAAATTAAAAAAAAAGGTACCTTGAACTGAACTAAATAAAAGAGAAATATTCCCCTCACCTTGGATAGATTTCTTCCTTACCTATTAGTTACTGGAATTGACCAAAAGGGAGGTAACAGGGAAAGACCAATGTAATATTGGATAAGGAGAACTGGACTGAGGGTCCTAGCTGTGTCACCTTTTTTTTATGTAGCCATGTGACAGTCACTTCACCCATCTGGCCCTTAGTTCTAACATATTTAAATTAGGGAGGAAAGATGGAGAATTGGACTAGATAACCATTAACAATCCCTTCTAGAGCCAATATTCTATACTACTACATAAATATACTTGAGGTATTAGGTAAAATCATCAAAAAAAGAAAAAAAAAGCAATAGGAGATTTTTCTCAAAAAAATTTCAAAAGGTGGCAACTAACCATTGACACTTACTACTATGTGCCAGGCCCTGAAACTTTAGCAATGAAAGAGGCAGATATATCCCAGCCTTCATCAAGTCTAATGGTTATAGGAAGAACAAATATTTAAAACATAAACACAATTAATTTCAATTTATTTGCAACCTTAATTAATGAATGCGTTGATTGATTATAGAGCAATTGAATAATTTTAACTTTTTAAAAAATAACTTTTAAGAACTTTAATAAAAAATCTAATCCAATCTGGCATTCGAAAAGGTTTCCCTGAGAAACTCATTTAATGTGAGACCCGACTCAAAAGATGTTCAAAAGATGAGGAAGCATTCTTAAATAAGTGGAGAAAAAGGCTGGGCACAGTGGCTCACATCTATATTCCCAGCACTTTGGGAGGCAAAGGTGGAAGGATCACTTGAGGCCAGGAGTTTGAGATCAGCCTGGGCAACATAGCAAGACCCCATCTCTACAAAAAATACAAAAACTCGCCGAGTATAGTGGCAAGTGCTGTAGTCTCATCTACTCAGAAGGCTGAGGTGGGAGGATCACTTAAGCCCAGGTTGCAGTGATCTATGATGGCACCAGTGCACACCAGCCTGGGCAACAAAGAGAGACTTTGTCTAGAAAAAAAGAAAAATGTAGAAAAAGAGGAGATAGAAAAATTATAATGAAAAGAATCCTAAGAAAGTTAATAAAGAGAGAAAAAATGAAAATGATAAAAATGGTGGTCAAAGTTTTCACATCTACTTGGGAGTTAGAAATCTCAGAGCTTAGCCATGTATCAGAATTACCCTCAACACTAATTACTGCATGAGCTTCTACTCTGGTATGTAAACTTGTTACTTAACAGTTCTGGATATAAATAACAGCACATTCTATTGAGACCACAAAATAGCTAATTGTTTTGCCTCGGGAATTGTAACATGTCATCAACCTAGGTTTCTATTTACTTGGTGATGAAGTACACACAGAGCAACTTCCTCCTATGTCTGAGATAAGATAGGACCTTGGCTATCAGGAAAAGAAAAATGTGCAGCACATCTGTTTAGAATGGTAGAGACTGAACAGAGACTCCCTTGCAAACACAAACTGCTCACGTTGACCTCGTATGTACTCACAGAAAATAAAACGTCTGGGAGAGAAAATCGCTAAGACTCCACCACTGCCCTCATGATCAACAGCTAGCTATACTCCTTGTTTGCCCTCTTCCAGTCTGTGACTAAAAATCCTGCTCTCCTAGTTTTGGAGGGAGATATATAATATTATTATTGTAGCAATATGATCTTGGTCAAGGAAATTTCCAAAGAAACTATTAGTCCCATTCATTACTGTGAGAAATCATTATCATTACATTGAGGTGCTATAGGATTTTAAGCTTATTTTCAGGCTTTTCTTAAGAATCCTTCACAGTAGGCTATAAAATGATAAAATGTTATCAATTAATAATCTACACAGGCAAAAATGCACTGATCTTCAAATAGTCACCTAAAAAATTGTATACTTATTCCAATGATGTTGGCTGTGTTCAGAACATTTGGGGCAGTCACAGGCCTACAAAACTGGAAAAGTAAATATGGCTCCTTTAGACGCATGCATATTTACCAAAAAATATTTGTAGCAGGTATGACACTAAGTCCACAAATTCATAGATACATAAAAGAGTGTGTTGCTTTATTTTTTTCAATCACCTTCAATCTGACTTTGAACCCTATTCAGCCAGGCTGCTGAAGGAATTCCATTTCACCCATTATTTGGGCTCCCAAGTCCCAAGTTGTGCCAAGATCCTTGGGTCTTCAGCATCAAAGCATTAGAGAGTATCTCAGTTATCTACACAAACTGCTAAGAAACCCGTTGTCTCAACCCTTGTGATTCTCACCTCCCCTATGCACACTCGGTGCACTGGAATCTTAGACAAGGCTGGAAGTTCCTGTACCTGGGGCCCAGGTTTCTAATAAGCACAGATCCCAGGGAGTTTTGTCCCATCTAGTAGATTACTTGGTAATTAGCTTGACTAAGATCATATTGCTATAATAATAATATTATATTGCTATAATGATAACAGTGATACTAATGATTGATGATGATTATTATAAACTAATTGAAAGTGATAGAAATAAGATATGAAGAATACATAATAAAGTCAAAGAAACATGTATTCTTGGATTTATTACTGTTATTTAACTATTTAATGAATACTTTTACAGAGCTTCTATTCTATGCTCTGGGCACTTTTCTAAGCACTTTACCAATATTAACTTTAGTACTTAGTTTCTAGTATGTTTTCTTTATCTCTCTCTGTTCACATTCTTCTCTCTTTCTTACCCCTCAATGACATAAATTACACTCAGTGAAGACCAGACTCTGGTAAGTAAAAAATAGTTATTGACATTAAAACTTGTATTTATATCCCACAAAAAATATGTGAAGCAAAGATTTCCTAAAGAGCTGGCTATATACTTGGATTGGAAGAACAGAAAGAAATACATGGCGAAATACAAATTAATACTTCAAAGAATTATCCTGTTGTACATCTAAACTCCAATTTAATGGCTTTTCTTATTTGAAAGACTTGGCTCTGAATAACTTTTGACTATTTCAAAAAATAAAATCTCCTCTCAATCAATTCTTTTGACATCACTTATGAACCTCCAAAAGACTCTGCCACCCCTGAGATACAACCAGAAGGGTTAGTTCTTAAATTACGGAAAAGGTATTATATTAACTTGGAAATATGAAAACACAACTTTTATCTTACAAGTGGCTATACTGACAATCACAAATGAACAAATAGCTCACATTTAGCTAGTACTTAGTATAGGTCACAAAGATCATCATGTAAAATGCACACGACAAGCCAATATCATATGATTGGTGAGTGCCGGAGCCAAGATTTGGACCAGAGCAGTCTAGGTGCCAAGTCTGTCCCATCAACCCCCTGGGTGGCACTGCTGCGGGTCACTGATTGGCAAGTGGCATAGTCAGGATTTGAACCCAAATGGAATATCAGTGCCAGGCAAACAGCATGACTGTGGTTTGGGGTTTTTTTATGTTATACTGAGAATTTAACAAAGCAATCAAAAGAGATCTCCAAGGACAGATGCTCACTATTTATTTATTTCACCAACTAATCCATTCCACTTCTGCTCTAAATGTTAGGAAAATGATCTACAATTGCTCTAAATGTTAGAAAATCTTCCTCATGATGAGATGTGATCTACCTCTGTGAGGGGACTCCTTTCCTGCTGAATCAGGGTCTACCGCGTGGAGCTACACAAAGTCAGTCTGCACTCACATGGCAGCCTTTCAAATACTTACACATCTCCCTTAATAGAATGAAGGGGTGAGCAGCGGCTCAGAGTATGCATTTGAGAAACTTCCACTTACTGCCTGATAAATTTAAATACCCTCCCTAAACCCTCTCAGCCTCAAATGTTCATCTGCAAAGCAAGCATAATAATAATTTCTCCATTATAAGGCTGGTGTGAGTATTAATTCACATAACACATGCAAAGTGCTTAGTACCTGCCTGGCAATTATTAAGTGCTTAATAACTGTTTCTTGTTCTCATTATTATTGATAATCTTATGTTCCCTAATTTAGTGCTGCAGGCTCTTCCTAGTCAAGGGAGACAAGCATGTGCAGAATGACCTACATAATATAATTTCTGACCTCAGTAGGTGCAAGGCACAGAAAGTAGCCTAAGTGCTTCGCTAGTTACCTGGTTTCCAGTGGGACATGGCAAAAACTCGATTTCTTAATATAATAGAACCACTATGGAGGTTGATTTTGATAGAGTATGACTGCCACCTGGTGTAATTTTCATGAATGACTGGCCAAGAAGATGCTTTTACCTTAGGAAATTTTGGAATAAAACCTCTTTGATGCTGTTCTAAGAACTAAGAGAAGTGCTGCAAAGAGCAATGCTAGGGTTTGAGATGACCCCAAAACTATACCCTTTTCCTTCCTTGTGACCAGTTGGGATAGACAAGAAATAGTGTCGTTGGAGGCCAAACATCACTTTTGTGACTGATAAAGCTGATATCAGGGTATGTTGTTTGGCAGTGTGAGAGCTAAATTAGTTCCCAGTGCTAATCATATAAGTTTTAATAATATAATTTTATTTAATTCTTTTGACCCAAAATTTCCATTACTACATATCCTTTTCATAATAAAGAGCAATAATTTGGCCGGGCGTGGTGGCTCACACCTGTAATCCTAGCACTCCGGGAGGCGGAGGTGGGAGGATGGCTCAAGGTCAGGCGTTCAAGACCAGCCTGAGCAAGAGTGAGACCCCATCTCTACTAAAAATAGAAATTAGGTGCACAACTGAAAATACATAGAAAAAAATTAGCCGGGCATGGTGGCACATGCCTGTAGTCCCAGCTACTCGGGAGGCTGAGGCAGGAAGATCGCTTGAGCCCAGGAGTTTGAGGTTGCTGTGAGCTAGCCTGATGCCATGGCACTCTAGCCCAAGCAACGGAGTAAGACTCTTTCTCAAAAAACAAAAAAAAAAAAAAAAAGAGCAATAATTTATTTAAGTAAATTTTACTGAGCACCACTCGGTGCTCTGTTCTCAATTAGCAGTAATGAAAGAGACAAGTCCCTGCCTTCATGGAGCAGACATGAGGGAAACAGTCAATAAACAAGAAGATAAGTTCATAAGTTCATCCATTCATAGAATGAATGGATGAGGGAAACAGATTGACTTATAAACGATTCTGCTTGTAAATTAAATTAACCTTCAGAGAAAGGTATTATATTTAAAATGATTTGGGCCCGGTCTGGTTGCATTCTTCTTGATTTTCTTTCCAGCACTATGGTGAGATAAGGAGGGAAAGGGAAATGTTCTTTTGTTGGGTCCATCTGGTTATATAGACAGAGGGGGAGCCCCTTCCAAGGGCCTGTTGATCTCTAAGGGCCTTTAATTCAAATTACTCTTTATACCAAGGAGGCATTTTCTTTTTTAATTTTATTTTAAGGGGGGTCTTCCAGTAAGGACCGGAAAACCTGCGAGACAAATTCTTAAAGAGCTGTAACACTTTTTTTTTTCTGGCTACAGGTTTATTCAACACAAAATAACCCCACTCCAATTTTACTGAGGTGGCTGACCACGTCCACGATCAAATCCGCCTCTAAACTGGAATTCGGTTGCTGACCTAACCCCAGCCTCGGCTTTCTTGTGGGCACCAGGGGGCACAGCACTCCGCTTGTAGGTGTCTCTGTCAGCTTCCGCTCCTGTGAGTCTTGCAGGTCGCTCGCCTTCCAGACCTTTCCGCCAAGGTCTGCCGGTCTGTGGGCGGCTGCGGCGCAAGGTGACAGGCACGACCACAGGGGGAAAGTGGATAATCGCGGAGATACTGGATGCCCTGGTTGGTAAGGTACTAGTAGAAATGTCTCCAGGCAAACTGTTTCTTCACATAGCCTCGTGACTTGAGAGACTGCACGGCCTTCATGACGTGAAGGTTGGGCACGTTCTTGTCTGCCAATTCTGGGTGTTTAGGCATATAGACATCCTCCTTGGCTACCATCACTCCCTCCTTAAAAAGGAGTTCATGGCCAGGCGCCGTGGCTCACGCCTGTAATCCTAGCACTCTGGGAGGCCGAGGCGGCGGATCCCTCAAGGTGAGGAGTTCGAAAGCAACCTGAGCAAGAGCGAGACCTCGTCTCTACTATAAATAGAAAGAAATTAATTGGCCAACTAAAAATATATAGAAAAAATTAGCCGGGCATGGTGGCGCATGCTTGTAGTCCCAGCTACTCGGGAGGCTGAGGCAGGAGGATCGCTTGAGCCCAGGAGTTTGAGGTTGCTGTGAGCTAGGCTGATGCCATGGCACTCTAGCCTGGGCAACAGAGCAAGACTCTGTCTCAAAAAAAAAAAAGAAAAAAGAAAAAAAAGAAATTAATTGGCCAACTAAAAATATATACAGGCTGAGGCAGGAGGATCGTTTGAGCCCAGGAGTGTGAGGTTGCTGTGAGCTAGGCTGATGCCACGGCACTATAGTCCGGGCAACACAGTGAGACTCTGTCTCAAAAAAAAAAAAAAAAAGAGTTCATAAATGCCAATCCGGTTCTTCTTGGGCATCAACATCGTGGCGGCTGCAGGGTCCCCAGCTGAGGCTGGAAAGCAAGGAGGCATATTTTTGGGTGAAATTTCCTCATCTCCTTCAATGGTCTCCCAAGCTACACCAGTGCTTCTCAACCCTTGAATAAGCAACTAACAGCTCACAGATTTGCACAATACCCCCCAATCTCCCTCCCCAGCCTCTTCTCTTCCCATTCTCTTCCCAGCAATCTGACCACATTGGTTTTTTCATACCCTCATTCAATTTTTTTTCCTGTCTTTGGCTATGTGCTTCTATTTCCATCTGATTTGTTCCTCCCCAAGTTCTTTGCAAACTGCTATTCATTCTTCAAGATCTAATTCAAATGACCCTCTTCAGGGAAGTCCCTCTTGAGTTATCCAGGCCAACTAATAACTCTGAGGGCTTTTGTTCTTATCTGCATTTCAGTATAGCTCGTGCAATTGTGAGCATAAAGCAGTTAACCAGTAAACTCTGAACAAGAGAACAGTTTTACTTTCACTGCAGAAGAATAAGTGTATTTCTCCACGAAGGGAGAACAACCTTCATCTTGGACCCTAAATCAGTTAAGCTGTAGTAGACATACCCTAGGGTGGCACCACAATTGCTACCTCCTAGTATATAGTGCCTTGATATAACCTCTTGTGCTTGAATTCTGACAGAACCTGTGACTTTCTTCTAACAGAATATGGCAAAGGTGATGGGATATGCCACCCATGATTATATTACATTACTTGGCAAAGGTGAATAGATTTTACAAATGTAACTAACGTCCCTAGTTAGTTGCTTTGAATTAATCAAAGTGGGTATTATCCTGGATGAGTTTGAAGTAATCAGGTAAGCCCCTTATGTTACCTAAAGTTTGATACTCTTCCCTGTGATCAAATCAGTGAGAATGATGAACAAGGACAAGTGGTTTGAGGAAAAGGAAAGAGAAGTTTATTAATTTGCTGGTAAATCAGGAGGGTGGTAAACTAGTGTCTCAAAGACTAGCATCCTGTGTTTAAGTAGAAATACAGGGTTTTTTAAAGGGGGAATTTTTGGCAGTTGAACTTGGGTCTACATGATCAGTGTCACATGTCATGATTTCGGACTATTGTTGTTTAAATAAAATTGGGAGTTTCCATTGACTATCTCGTGACCCCTGTCTGGACAATTCTGTTTAACCATCTCCTGTGGTTTAAGATCCTAGAAAACAAACAGCAAAAAAAAAATTTCTGCCCCTTTGATTACTGGTCTCAGACAGGAATACAGGTTTTAATTCCCAAAAAGGAGGATGTGTGTTAAAGAGACAATTTGTAAAACATTTTGTTGTCCCTTTTCAGATCTTTATCTCTGTCATATCAAGGAAATGAATTCTCCCAACAACTGAGGAGGCTTGAAAGCAGATCCTTCCCTGTTGTAATTTTGTCTTTTGTAACTTGATGTTAACTTTTGCTCTTATCTGCATTTCGGTATCGCTCATGCAATTGGGAGCATGGAGCAGTTAAACAATAAATTCTGAACAACAGAACAGTTTTACTTTCATTCCAGAAGAATAAGTGTATTTCTCCACAAAGGGAGACAGACACCGAAGAGAACATGGCTTGGCCGACACCTTGATTTTTCCCTGACCAGTGGACCTAGCTAAGCATGTCTGTATTTCTAGTCTACAGAAACTTGTAAAATTAAACAAGTGCGGTTTTAAGCCATTTATTTTGTGGCAATTTGTTACACAGTGTCAAAAGACAAAATTACAACAAATTTAGTTAAAGATCTCAATTGACTTTATTCAGAATTCCAGAATCCGGCAACAATTCATTACATAAAATAGAATAAGTGTTCCAAGGAGCTGAGCAGGAAAAGTTGGCTTTATTAACAGAGAAGGGTTGAAGAAAGCAGAGGCAAAGAACAAAGAGTGTATTAGTTACTTTTAGACAGAACAATAGAAAAATAACTGATTAGTTAACATGAAGTTACTATAGGCTATCTTTTTTGTGGAAGGATGAAAGCAGAGGGAAATTCATTGCCATGACTGAAGATTTTAAACAGGCCTGTGTGGGAAATTGGGTGTTATCCCTTTCTCTTTGTGGACGGAAAAAAAATCCAAACTCTGAAATATTTAAAAGAAGTTTATTCTGAGCCAAATTTGAGGACCATGACCGGGAGCCACTCCCAAGAAAACTTGCGCAAGTGGACTCGTGGTGGTTGGGTTACAGTTTGGTGTTATACATTTCAGGGAGACAGGGGTTACATGTAAAGTCATCAGTCAATATGTGGGAAGCATATATTGGTTTGGCCCAAAAAGGTGGCACACCTCGAAGCAGGGGCTTACAGGTTATAGGTGGGTTTAAAGATTCTTTGGCTTGTAATTGGTTAAAGACATGAAGCTTTGTCTAGAGGCTTGGAATGTTTTAACATAAGGAATGGTTATCAGAGATAAGCCACCCGACATAGATTTGTT
>CAUYRT010063017.1:0-13510 GCA_963574885.1 Lepilemur ruficaudatus | reverse complement strand
ACCCCGTCTCTACTAAAAATAGAAAGAAATTAATTGACCAACTAAAAATATATAGAAAAAATGAGCCAGGCATGGTGGCGCATGCCTGTAATCCCAGCTACTAGGGAGGCTGAGGCAGGAGGATTGCTTGAGCCCAGGAGTCTGAGGTTGCTGTGAGCTAGGCTGACGCCACGGCACTCACTCTAGCCCGGGCAACAGAGTGAGACTCTGTCTCAAAAAAAATAAATAAATAAAATAAATAAAAAATAAAAAAAGAAAGTAAATCTCCCTCCCAGTCCTCCATTTCTTTCCCCCAGCACTGTCTCCCCCTACCTCAAACAACAGTGACCACTACCATGGATTTCCGTTCCTTGTTGTATCTTTTTAATTTTGTGCTGTACTGTGTGTGTTACCTGAACTATTACCAGTTTCTTGTGTCTCACCAGAGACACTTTATGTTTTTTTATTATATATAAAGCCTTTTTAGAGTTTTGAGATGACTTCCTATAACTTACACAGCTAACCACACAGGTAGTTTTACATTATTTCCCTTATTGAAAAATAATTGACTTTTTTTAAAAAGCAGACTATGAATCAATATTCATTCTTGTGGTAGGTCCCCAGTGAATATTAAGGACATTGTTTTACTTATTTATGTTGTTTTGTTTGTTTTTTACAGCATTTAAATATGTATTGTATTTTGGGTTGGCTTTTAATGTTTTCTTTTTTCCCCCCAATCTTTCTTTGAGAAAACCACAAACTTAAGTTGTCGTAATTGGATTTAACTAAGGCTGAGCTTTAAAAACTCATTTTTTTATTTATATTTAAATTTGTATTTATATTTAAAATTTTAATACTTTGTTGCCTTTGGAACTGCAGGGATGGTTAAACAAGGGTGCCAAGCTCTGATTTTCCCGGTGTCTGAAGTGGGTGTACCAGATACACATTTAGAAGTTATTGTGCAGAAAACAGTAACTAACCTATGTAATGACTTCATCTGATTTTTGTATCTTTCTAAATTAACAGAGCTAAATGAGGATGTGTCTGCTGATCTTGAGGAAAGATTTCACCTGGGGCTTTTCACAGATAGGACTACCCTGTACAGAATGATTGAGATCGAAGGTGAGACAAAACCGGTCAACATAATCTCATCCATCTTTATACTCTCCTAGTATTTTGTGTGCCCCTCTGTTATGGCTGCTATCTTTTGGTACTATAATGGTTAGTTTTACATGTCAACTAAGTTTTGAGCTCCCTGACTTACATATTCTTCTACACCTCTTGCATCATCATAGGATCCTAAACATAGATTCTTCGGTCTGAGTGCAAGGGAAGGTGGGTAGGTGGACAAGTGACCAAGTGGGCTTCAGGCCCCATTATAATCACTCTGGTAGGTGACTCACCCATCAGTGAGTGACTACGTATTTTAGAAGTTCATTCCTCTCTTTTATCCTGCCTTTTTTTTACCTAGAAGTCAGTGAAGACAGATGTTTCTGAAACATCTTGCAAACATTCTCTCTCTTTCAAACAGGAAAAGGTCACTTGGAAAATGGCCACCCTGACTTGTTTCACCAGCTCATGCTTTGGAAAGGAGATCTAAAGGGTGTTCTCCAGACTGCAGCAGAAAGAGGGGAGCTGACAGACAATCTTGTGGCTATGGCACCAGTGGGTATGTTTTTTTCAACAAAAGCTCTATCATCTCTAGGATACATCCACTAAAGATGGCTCTTAGTAACAGTCTTAAGCTTGAAATCATTTATAAACATAGTTAGATACAAAGCTGATTCTGTTTACAGCAACTAATAAATCAGCCTGACCCCTAAAAGTAGGCAGGCCACTGACATCTTTAATGGCAGAAGCATAATTGGTAAGAACTCCTCGAAGAACAATTTGGCCATGTCTGATAAATTTTAAAATGCAGTGGCACACATCTGTAGTCCCAGCTACTTGGGAGGCTGAGATGGGAGGATTGCCTGAAGATAGGAGTTTAAGGCTCTAGCGTACTATACTCATACCTGTGAATAGCCACTGCACTCCACCCTGGGCAACATAGCAAGACCCTACCTCTTAAAAAAATGCATGTAATCCTTAGCTCACAAATTCTAATTATAGAAATTTATCTAACTGTGCTCACACATGCAAAATGACAAATATACATGGACTTTCATTGCAGCAGTATTTGTAATAGCAAAAGATTGCAGGAACCTCTGTGTTCATCAGTAAGAGACTGGCTAAATCATGCATGTTTATACAATAGAAACCCTTACAGACACAAGCAAATAAGGCAGCTCTGTGCATTCTGACATGGATTAGAGCTCCAAAGTGTAGTAAGTTAAAAGAATTAAGGTGTAGATGTACAACAGAATATTTACTACTCATTTGTATTTACACAGTAATGTGGTTGTATTTTCACAGACTGTTTCTAAAAGTTTTAAGAGAAACTGGTATTGATGATTGCCTAGAGGGAAAGGACTTTCCTCTAGAAATTAGAGGAACTTTAGAGTGGTGGGAGAGTACCAGGATAACCAGGAAACATCTTATATACCATGCTCAGGATTTTTTTTACCCTTGTATTCAAGTATGCTACACATGGAGAGAGAAGTACACAGATCATGAGTTTACAATGAATTTCACAAACTGAATACACCCTTGTAACCAGCCCCCATATCAAGAAACATAACAGTACAAACACCCTGGAAGCTCCCCTCAAAGCTCCCTTCCAGTCACTGTCTCTCCCCACCCTAACAAGAGTAACCACTATCCAGGACTTCCATTCCTTTTTGTATCTTTTGAATTTTGTACTATTTCGTATGTATTATATAATCAAAGAAACAATTTACATTTCAGAATATTGATGTGGGTGGAGAGATAAAGGAAACAGCTCATCAGTAATGGCCCTAAATTAGTATCTAAATGTTCTACTTAATGCATTGACTATGAAAAAAAGACATTTTTCCATCCAAATATACATGCTTGTTTATTTTTAACTACTGATACCATCTTTCATCTTTTCAGCTGGCTACCACGTATGGCTGTGGGCCATGGAAGCTTTTGCCAAACAGCTATGCTTTCAGGATCAGTATGTCAAGGCTGCTTCTCACCTACTTTCCATCCACAAAGTGTATGAAGCTGTGGAGCTGCTCAAGTCAAACCATTTCTATAGGTCTGTATGGTACTAGAGGTGAGCCAACAGTCAGATATAGTGTGAAAATAACCTGAACTTCTTTGTTGTTGAAATAACACCAATAGAGGAAGCAGCATAAAACAAATGAACAGCTTGTTAAATTCTTACAAGAGGAACTCCATTTTTAATCCCCACCTATGAAAGGAAGCAGAATCTTGGCAGCTACCCCAAAATTTCTCCATGTACCCCATGTTTATTTTTTTAAAGAAATATATAACATTCCAGATTTAGTTGAAAAGCCTTTCCCCAATTCTGTCCTCATCCCCTCTTCTCTAGAAGTAACCACTCTCCTGAGGTTGGTATGAATCCTTCCTGTCCAAGGGCTTATTCTTCCACAATACATGTGTAAGTACCAGTAAACAAAAGGAAAGAAATATTTCTTGTAGACAACATACACTTGAATCTTGTTTTTTATCGAGACTGATAAAAAACTTTTAAATTGGAGTGTTTAGACCATTTTGCATTCAATATAAATGTTGATGTGGTTGATTTAAATCTACCATCTTTCTGTTTGTTTTGTTTGTCCCATTTGTTATTCATTCCTTTTTTCTTTTCCTGGCTTTTTTTTTTTTTTAACCAACTGAGCGTTTTTTAATTTTCAGTACTGACTTGCTAGCTATATCCTTTATTTTTTAGGTAATGGTTACTTTAGGGTCTGTGATGAGCATTTTTAATTTATCAGAGTTTACTTTCAAATAACATTGTACCACTTCTTGTATACTTTTCTTCCTTTCTGCTATTGTTGTCATATATTTGATATGTCATGCATGTCATAACCTCACATTACACTGTTAGTATTTTTGCTTTAAACAATTGATTATCTTTTTAAAATAATTGTAATGATTTACAAATATTTTTTTATTTTTACCTACAAGCTTATTATTTCAGCACTTTTCATTCTTTTATGTAGGTTCAAGTTTCCAATTGCTGTTCATTCCTTCAAGTGAAGAACTTCAACTTTTTTTTTGTAGTGTGTTCCAGTGGTGATAAACTCCCTCAATTTTTATTTGTCTATTAAAGTGTATAATTTCACTTTCATTTTAAAGAATCTTTTTACTGGGTGTAGAATTCTAGATTTCAAGTTTTTATCTTTCAGTGCTTCAAAAATGTCACTTCATTATCTTGGCTTGAATCGTTTTGACTTGACTACTACATTTATTTTTTATCTTTGTTATATATGTATCTTTGTGTTTTTTCTTCGACTGTTTTTAGAACGTCTCTGTCAATGATTTTCAGTAATTTGATATGATATGCTTTGGTGAGATTTTCTTTTTATCTGTGTTGTTTTGGTTTTGTTGTCTTCCTTGAGAGAGTGTTGAACTTTGTTTTGGCAAGTAGTAAAGTTATTTGTGGATCAGCTTAATCTTTTCATGGCTTCTCTTTAAGCTTTGTTAGGGCAGGTTTAGAGAAATTCATATTCTAGAATTAGTTTGGCCCTCCCATCTTCTGATGTCTTAATTAAATGCCTTGGTACATGACATGTCAAAACTCAGATGTTGGCCAGGCGCGGTGGCTCACGCCTGTAATCCTAGCACTCTGGGAGGCTGAGGCGGGTGGATCGCTCAAGGTCAGGAGTTCAAAACCAGCCTGAGCAAGAGCGAGACCCCGTCTCTACTAAAAATAGAAAGAAATTAATTGGCCAACTAAAAATATATAGAAAAAATTAGGTGGGCATGGTGGTGCATGCCTGTAGTCCCAGCTACTCGGGAGGCTGAGGCAGTAGGATTGCTTGAGCCCAGGAGTTTGAGGTTGCTGTGAGCTAGGCTGACGCCACGGCACTCACTATAGCCTGGGCAACAGAGTGAGACTCTGTCTCCAAAAAAAAAAAAAAAAAACGTGTTGTAGGCTAGGCACGGTGGCTCATACCTGTAATTCCAGCACTTAGAGAGGCCAACATGGGAGAATCACTTGAGGCCAAGCGTTCGAGAGCAGCCTAGGCAATCTGCGAGACCCTGTCTCTACAAAAAATAAGAAAAATATGGTGGTGCACACCTGTAGTCCTAGCTACTCCAGAGGCTGAGACAGGAGGACCCCTTGAGCCCAGGAGTTTGAGGCTGCAGTGAGCTATGATTGTGCCACTGCCTTCCAGCCTGGGCAACAGAACAAGACTCTGTCTCTTAAAAAAATATTTAAATTTTGTGGGCCCCTAAAAGCATCATGGGCTCCATGACTATAGTGCTTATCATATCACTCCCACCAAACGCTACTCCTTCTCTGTGCTCCCTATCTCAGTACATGGCACAGCCATCTGCCTTGCCCAGTCTGAAACCTCAACTCATCCTCCATTTTCCCTCTCCCCACATGTAATCAAACCAAAGTTTTTCCACTCGCCTTTTTTTCCCCCTAGATCCAGTCTCTCCCCCTGCAATGGATTTTCATCCCATCCCTACTTACTATACTTCAAGAACTCTTCAGTGTCCTTAAAAGTCCAGTCTGTCATAGCATGGATTACAAAAGGCCTTCTACTCCCAGCCTCTACACAGCACTCCAGCTCTCATCTCTCACCACCATCTCCCAACTGATCCAGCCATATGAAACCCTTTTCAGGACCCACCCCATTCTCTTCCTGCCAGGCTTTCAAACAGGCTGTTCCCTTTATCTGGAATATTTCCCATTCCCTTCACCTGGCTAAACCCTCATATCCTTCAGGACTTAATCATGTCCCTCAAATGCAGGTCTTCCCCAGCCTCCAGACGGTTAGACCCCCTGCTGTGTACTCCCACCCCAACTGCACTTATGTCATGTAGTTACAAGGGACAACTTGAACAAATCCTGAATGAAAACAGTCCCAGAGGACTATATACCATTTTTTAAAAATAAAAAAAATTAATTAAATGTGTTACTTAGTGAATTATATACATATGGTAAAACTATCATAAAAAAAGCAAGGGATAGGCTGGGGGCAGTGGCTCCTGCTTATAACCCTAGCACTTTGGGAGGCCAAGGAGAGAGGATTGCTTGGGCCTAGGAGTTGGAGGCTGCAGTGAGCTACGATGATGCCATTGTACTCTAGTCTGGGCAATAGGGCAAGACTCCGTATTTTAAAAAAGCAAAGGACAATGAACACAATTCAGGATAGCTGTATCTCTAGGAGTGAGTAAAGGGGTTATGTGGCACTGACAGTGTTCTAGTGTCTGGGATGGTGGGTTCACAGGTGTTTGTGTTTTAAAACTTAGGTGTTATATATATTCTTTTGTATTTATCAAATAGTATACAAACCTATTTCGTACTGTTTTTAAATGTTTGCTGAATGTACAAATGACTAACCTCCATTACATATTCCCAATTTTCCTTCAAAAGCTTACCTCAGCACTCTAACCCGGGCAATAGAGCAAGACTCTGTCTCAAAAAAAAAAAAAAAGGCTTTCCCCAGAAAGCCTGATGGAAAACCTTTGGAACTAGGCAGATCTACCCCATCCACTGAATACTCTGTAACTTTTGGCAAATTACTTAACCCCTGAGACTCAGTTCTCTCATCTAAAATATGACAATTAAGTGAGATAGTGCATAGAACCTGCCCATGATGACAGTTAAGTTTTACTTTACTAGAGAAAACACACGGAAGCTACCAGACTCTGGTCCTCCTTAAAACCACACGCAGAGTCAGAGACTGAGCTGCTCCCAGTGTCCCACTGTGGCCTTCCCTCTCTTCTACCCTTTCTTCAGGAATCTGAGCCACCTGATATCTGGTGCCCCTGTAGCTATAAACAAGGCACAAGTCAGGCACACATCTGTGAGCAGGCCATGGCAACTGTCAGCAGGCCCAAATCCCCACAAATGTCTGTCTGCTGGCCATTCTATAGGGCACTGAGGGAGTCTACAGGGGCAGGAATCAACCTAGGCAAGGCAACGGGGCACACACAGGTTGCAGTTCTGACTTACATGTTGACTGCTGTCCAGACAGGGTGGTTGATTGGTTAGCTGACTCAAAGGTTTCCGAAAAGGAGACAGGAAACACTCCTGGATCTGAGTCTCACTGCTGGATTTCCATTTCTTAGGAGTCTAGGAGAGAGAATTGGGAAAGCTGAAGTCTGGAGACCACAGAGTAATGGAAACTACTATTTAAAGTGCTTATTAAATGCCAAGCTTTGTGCTAAATTCTTCGTATGTATTATCATGTATCATCTTCATAGCATCTCTGATATAGGTTTATTATTATCCTTATTTAATAGGTGAGAAAACTGGAGCTTAATCTGAGGGGGGCAATGAAAAACGTAAATGAAGTGGATCTGTGAAGAACAAATTCACCTGCAGCGTGGAATCACAGTGGCCCCAAGGTGTTTTTTTTTTTTTTTTGGCTTCAGAGACAGGTTCTCACTCTGTCACCCAGGCTGGAGTGCAGTGGCACAATCATAGCTCACTGCAACCTCAAACTCTTGGGCTCAAGGGATCCTCTTGCCTCAGCCTCCTGAATACCTAGGACTACAGGTATGGCTCCATTTTTTTTTCTTTTTTTTTTTTTTTTTTGTAGAGAAAGGGTCTCACTATGTTGCCCAAGCTGGTCTCAAGCAATCCTCCCACCTCAGCCTCCCAAAGCTCTGGGATTACAGACATGAGCCACTGTACCCAGCCAGCCCCAAACCTTCACTCCAAAAGCTCCAATGAATAATTGAGCAACCAAATGCTTCCCTATTTTCCCAAAGGAGGGACAAGAGCACAATTGTCCTCAACTCCCAAGCCACTGAGGCCACTCCCCACTCATTCTACTTCATGGTAGTGAGGTCACTGGCACTGAAAGCATTTTCAGGGGCAACCAGAAACTGACAACACCATGCATGACCCAGTTGCCCCAAGTTCAAGTCTGAGACCCATGTAAGTGGCAAGGGACAGCCAACGTGCCTCCCTCACAGGAAGAGGAGCCCCCTGCACGCCAATAGTACAACTACTGAGCAAGCCCTACCAAGCCATCAGGTAAAAGCCCACTCATACCAGCTTGCCAGGTTATCCGAAGCTCCAACAATCCTATAAGACACACGTGAAACAAATGCCAGTTCCTTCTCCCCTACATGCCTTTACTCACTACCTCTGCCAAAAAAGTGCCTTTTAGTCCTTTCTTAGCAGATCTCTTCTCTCAAAGCTCTAGTGGCCAAGCCCTTGCTTCTTTTTTTTTTTTTTTAAGAGACAGGGTCTCGCTCTGTCATACCAGCTGGAGTGTAATGGCGCTATCACAGCTCACTGCAACCTCAAACTCCTGGGCTCAAGGGATCCTCTTGCCTCAAATCTCCCAAGTGGCTGTGACTATATGCATGCATCACCATGATTGGATAATGTTTTTTAAATTTTTTATAAAGACAGGAGTCTGGCTATGTTGCCCAGGCCGGTCTTGAACTCTTGGCATCAAGCAATCCTTCCATCTTGGCCTCCCAAAGTGCTGGAATTACAGGCATGAGCCACCATGCCTGGCTGTCCCTGCTTCTTGAACTGCTTTCTCTCGCTGAGGTACATGCTGCATTGTCCAATTTATTTTGGTTCAAATAGCTCCTGCCCACAGCCAGCCACAGAAAGCCTCCAAGACAGGAAGCAGAGCACAGGGACCAGTTCGAAGTAGAACACACAGTACTTGAGTATGAGCAAGGAAAGGGACCACCCCTCATATTTAGGCCCAAGTGAGCTCAGGACTCTAAGGCAGGCCCAGAACACTCTATTGTTCTGTGACACTGAGCAGGGGACAAAGAGCAAAAGAACAGGCTGCCAGTCACTGTTGTGCAGCCTTTTTTTCCCCAAAGGAGTCAAACAGCCAAACACAACCTGCTCTTTTGCTTTAGAATACTCTTTTCCGGCAGGGCATGGTGGCTCACGCCAGTAATCCTAGCACTCTGGGAGGCCAAGGCAGGAGGATCATTTGAGCTCAGGAGTTCAAGACCAGCCTGAGCAAGAGCAAGAGCAAGACCCTGTCTCTACTGAAAAAAAAAAAAAATAGAAATTAGCTGGAAAACTAATATATATATATATATATATACACGGCCAGGCACGGTGGCACATGCCTGTAGTCCCAGCTACTAGGGAGGCTGAGGCAGGAGGATCACCTGAGGTGGGACTTGGGCGGAGTTTGAGGTTGCTGTGAGCTAGGCTGACCCCACAGCACTCTAGCCCCGGCAACAGACTGAGACTCTGTCTCAAAAAAAAAAAAAAAATACTCTTTTCCACCAGGAAAAGCTTCTATTGACTTCTATTGACTACCTTGAGGACAAAGATTTTATTAATTTTGTTCACTAGCTGGCACACAGTGAGTACTCATTAAAAGTTTACCGAACATATGAAAGAGCCATCTGGAAGTGGCTATGTAACCCAAGAAACCAAGTCCAGGTTTCCTTTTTGCCCAAACAGCCCCTCATTCCCACCTTCCCTATCCATCCCCTTGATTACTCACAACTACCCTAGGCTGCCAGTCTTCATCGTCAGAGGATCTGCCTTCAGGTTTTCTCTTGGCCAGCTGGCTGGGAGCTAAGCTCCGCCTCTGTTAAGGAGAGAATGGGAACTAAGCACCTGCAGGGATTCTGCAGCCGGGCCCATTAGACCCAGACGCAGGGCTACTCCCAGTCTCCTGTAAGTTCACACTTACCATTCTGGGCCCAGGAGCATAAAATGTCAAGTACCCATCAGCCGAAGGTCAAAGGCAAGTAGCAGCTAAGAATGCAGGAACAGGGTCTGATATAGAGGGGGTTACTATAGTATTGAGATGATGGCTAATTAAAGAGGATGGGGATACAGGGGCTCCAGCCCGAGTTTGGACCCAAAGAGTGAGAGTGTAGGTAGCGCGGCAGAGTGGAGTTGGGGAAAATGGTCCCAGTTGGAGTGAAGGAAGAAGGTAGTTTAGCGGGGGAGGAGGCCGTAATCAAAGGCTAGGAGAGAGAAATTGGAGTTAAAATCCGAGGCCCGGGAAGCTGAAGTCTGGAGAAGGGGGATTTCCCAGCGCCGGATGCAGATGCCAGGCCGGGACTGAGGGAGGTCGAGCAGGGATCCAGGCGGGGCCAGTAAAAGACCCAGGCTGAGAGGAGAATCCCAAGAAAGGCTGAAAAGAGCGGCAGAGATGGATTGGAGCCCAAGCAGCACCCCCTTTGCCCTCCTGGTTCCAAAGCGCGCGTTAACAGCCGCCAAGACTCTCCGACCCGCCAGGCCGGGTCAATCGAACCTCCCGCCGCGCTGCCACTGCATCACCCATTGGCTGCGTTCGATGAGTTCGGCGCTCGCGACCCCGGAAGGGGAGGGCCTAGTGCTGAGCCCAATGAAGGGACCGGGCTCCGGCGCTGGAGAAATGAACTTGCTTTCTAGGAGGTGGGACTTGGGCGGAATGGCGCGGCCTGTAGAACCGTGCTGGGAGGGCCAAGACGAACCGAGCCGGGCAGAGCCGGGCGGAGCAGAATTAGTGCCTGCGGGTTGGAGTTCTGTTCTGGTCCCTGGGCCTTTGTTCCAGGCCTGTGAGCTAGCCCCGCAGAAACTGAAGGGACGATTTGCACTGGACTGCACCGCGGAGGAGTTACCGCCGGTCCCTGTTTGTAGACAGCTGAGAATTAAGAAAAGCAGCACATTCTGCGAGTTTGGTCGGGCTTTACAGCGAATCTCACCTTCCGTGGTGTCAGACCTGGAGCGGAAGGTCCCAGGTTCAAGTGAGGCCTCGCTTACCCGGAGGGTGGGGAGAGGCATTCGACCCTGACTGCCACGTGGTGGGCTTGGGCAGTGGGATCCCTTAGAGGACGTGACTTTCTCTGTCTGGGTTGTCTTGAAAGAATCTGCCTTCCTTTCCTAGGACAAACGCTGTTGGTGGAAGCTTGGTTTTTGGAGTCAGACTTAATCACTCAATCTCCCAAAATTTCAATTTCTTCCTATCTAAAATGACATTATACTAGTACCTCCCCCACGGGGTTATTCTGAGAATTGAGTAAATGAATGTGTGTATTCAACACACAACCTGGTGCTCACTAATGATAAGGACATACACATAGCGTTTACCACCAGACATAAGCTTCTTAGATGTAATAATACATTTATTGTCCACAACTGTGAATTAGGTTTATTATTGTCGCCATGTTATAAGTGAGAAAACAGGCTCAGAGAGGCTAAGAATTTGTCACAGGTTACCAATATTTGAATTTAGGCAAAATCATGTTTCAAAGTCTTTGTTCTTATCCACCAAGGATAGGAAAGTGTAAAGCCTGGGGTTTTGTGGAGCCTGAAACCTTTGTAAGTACTTGTTGAGACCCTTTGAAATTAGGTACATATATTGATATTTATTTAGGATGAGAAAAAAACCACAACACACTCAATTATGGATTTTTGGAGTTTTAAGTCCCTTTCTTCTAAAACCTTTTTAGGCAGTTTATCAGGAATGCTTCATAGAAATGTTTCCCATTGTAATCTTGCTTCCCCCCAGTTAGAACACTGATTACAAATCCCCATCCCCAATAACTTCCAGCACTCCCAGGGTCTGTGCAGGTGGCCTCTGACGCTTACCCTTAGCTTCATAGTAAGTGTGCCTTTGATAATAGCTATTATTTGGCAGGTGGAGGAAAATAATTTTTTACTTACTCTCTAAATTAAATTTTTATTTTAATTCATATGCAGTTTTAAGAAATAATACAGAGAGATCCTAAGTACCCTTTACCTAGGTACATCTTGCAAATCTATAGTGCAATATTACTACCTGGGTAATGGCAATAATACAGTCAAAAAGCAAACATTTCCATCACCACAAAGATTCCTCATGTTACCCTTTTATAGCCAAGCCACCTCTACAGCTTCTTTATCCCTTGGCAATCAATCTTTTTTCCATTTCTATAGTTTTGTCATTTTAAGAATGTTGGCTGGGTTCAGTGGCTCAGGCCTGTAATCCTAGCTCTTTTGGTGGCCAAGGCAGAAGGATCACTTGAGCCCAGGAGTTTGAGTTTGCAGTGAGCTATGATGATGTCACTGCACTCTAGCCTGGGTGACAGAGCAAGACCCTGAGCATGATGGCCCATGTAATACCAGTGCTTAGGGAGGCCAAGGCAGGAGGATCACTTGAGGCCAGGGGTCTGAAACAAGCCTGGGCAACATAGCCAGACCCCATCTCTAAATTTTAAAAGTTTAAAAACTTTAACATAGCCAGACCCCATCTCTAATTTTAAAAGTTTAAAAACTTTTAAAATTAGCCAGGTGTGGTGATATTAGCCTATAGGACCACCTAATAGGGAGGCTGAGGCAGAAGGATCCCTGGAGCCCAGGAGTTTGAGGAACCCAGGAGTTCAAGGTTACAATGAGCTATGATTGTGCCACTGTACACCAGCCTGAGTGACAGAGGAAGACACCTTGTAGCAAAAATGAAAAAAAAAAAGGATGTTATATAAATGGAATCATTTATATGTACATATATACATATATACATATGTACATATATACATTTACATATATACATCATATGTAACTTTTTAAAATTGGCTTTTTTTAATTTCAGGAAATTGTGAGAGTACAAACATTATGGTTACATTTTATATCTTTGCCTGTCCCTAGCAAGGGTTAGAGGTATGCCCTTCCCCTCTATGATGCTCACGTGTCCCTCAGTTGTGAGTCTATCCCTCCAACCCCCTAATCCCTGGAGAACACTACCACCATGTGAGCACCATAGTGTTAATCAGTCAGGACCAATTTGATGGCGAGTACATATGGAGCCCATTCTTCCAATCTTGTGTTACCTCACTTCGGATAATGGGCTCAAGCTCAATCTAGGAAAATATAAGCGGTGCTAGACCACTGTCATTTCTTATAATTGAATAATATTCCATTGTGTACATATACCAAATTTTAATTATCCTCTCATGAATTGACGGGCACTTGGGTTGTTTCCATGTCCTTGCAATAGTGAATTGTGCTGCCATAAACATTCAGGTGCAGATGTCTTTATTATAGAATGTCTTTTGCTTTTTTGGGTATATACCTAATAATGCTATTGCTGGATCGAATGGTATTTCTATTTTTAGCTCTTTGAGGTATCTCCAAATTCTTTTCCACAGAGGTTGCACCAATTTGCAGTCCCACCAGCAGTGTAAGAGTGTTCCTGTCTCTCCACAACCTCCCCAGCATTTGTTGTTTTGGGATTTTTTCATAGAGACCAATCTCACAGGGGTTAAGTGATATCTCATTGTGGTTTTGATTTGCATTTCTCTAATGATTAGATATGTTGAGCATTTTTTTATATGTTTGCTGGCCATTATTCTGTCTTCTTTTGAAAACTTTCTGTTCATTTCCATTGCCCATTTATTGATGGGGTTGTTTGATTTTTTCTTGTTGATTCTTTTAAGTTCTAGATAGATTCTTGTTATCAGACCTTTATTGAATGTGTATTATTGGATGTGTAGAGAGCAAATATTTTCT
>CAUYRT010063014.1:0-10252 GCA_963574885.1 Lepilemur ruficaudatus | reverse complement strand
AATTTGTTTATCAATTCCAGTAGCCTCATGGCAGAATCTTTGGGGTTTTCTAGATATAAGATCATATTGTCAACAAAGAATCATAATTTGACCTCTTCTGCCCCCATTTGGATGACCTTGATTTCCTTCTCTTGTTTGATTTCTCTAAGACTTCCAGCACTATGTTGAATAGAAGTGGAGATAGTGGGCAACCTTGCCTGGTTCCAGTTCTACGTGGGAATGCTTTCAGTTTTTCCTTATTCAGTATGATGTTGGCTGTGGGCTTGTCATATATAGCTTTTTATCATTTTGAGGTAAGTCCTATCATGCCTATTTTATTAAGCATTCTTACATTCTTATCATAAAAGGGTGTTGAATATTGTCGAATTCTTTTTCTGTATCTATTGAGGGATCTCAGTCTTTGTTTTCACTTCTATTTATGTAGAAATTACATTTATAGATTTGTGTATGTTGAGTCATCCCTTTGTCTCTGGGATGAAGCCCATTTGGTCATGATGGATTATTTTTGTGATAAGTACCTGAATGTGGTTTGCTAGGATTCTGTTCAGGATTTTTGCATCTGTATTCATTAGGGATATTGGTCTGTAGTTTTCTTTCTTTTTTGTGTCCTTTCCTGGTTTTTGTATCAGGGTGAAGTTGGCTTTATAAAATGTGTTGAGAGGGTTCCTTACTTCCCAATGCTGTGGAATAATTTCTGCAGGATAGTCACCAGTTCTTTTTTGTAGGTCTTGTAAAATTTGGGTATGAAACAATCTGCTCCGGGAATTTTTCTTTTTAGGAAAGATTTTTATTGCTGCTTAAATTTTGGTCCTTGGTATTGGTCTGTTCAAGAATTCTATTTCTTCCTGGTTGAGCCTAAGGAGGCTGAGTGTATATAACACTTTGTCCATTTCCTCCACATGTTCAAGTTTATGTGCTTAGAGGTTTTTATAGTATTCATAGATGACATTTTGTATTTCTGTGGTGTATCAGTTGTAATTTCTCCTTTTTTATTCCTGATGGAGGTTATTAGAGTGATTTCTTTTCAGTTTCTTGTTAATCTAGGAAGATTTGTGGTAATTTTATTTTTTCAAAGAACCAAATTTTTGTTTTATTAATCTTCTGTATTGTTGTTTTGTTATCAATATGGTATTAGAATAAGAACAGAGACATAGACCAATGGAAAAGAACTGAAACCCAGATATAAAACCATCCTCAGATAGCCATCTAATTTTTGACAAAGCAGACAAAAAATACATTGGGGAAAAGAATCCTTATTCAATAAATGGTGCTGGGAAAATGTTATAACCACATGTAGAAGACTGAAACAGGATCCACACCTCTTACCTCTTACAAAGATCAACTCATAGTGTATAATAGACTTAAACCAAAGGCATGAAACTATAAGAATTCTAGAAGAAATTGTTGGAAAAACTCTTATAGACATTGGCCAAGACAAATAATTTATGAAGAAGACCCCAAAGGCAATCACAGCAACAACAAAAATAAATAAATGGGACTTGATCAAATTAAAAAGCCTTCTGCACAGCCAACAAAACTATCATGAGAGTAAACAGATAACCTACAGAATGGGAGAAAATATTCACATGCTACACATCTGATAAAGGGCTATTAACTAGAATCTATATAGAACTCAGGCAAATCAGCAAGAAAAAATCAAACAACCCAATTAAAATGTGGGCAAAGGGCATGAACAGAAACTTTTCAAAGAAGGCAGACTGATGATCAACAAACACATACAAAAATACTTATCTCTAATCATCAGGGAAATGCCAATTAAAACCACAATGAGATATCACTTATTTCCAGTGAGAATGGCTTTTATCAAAAAACCCCCCAAAATAAATGCTGGCATGGCTAGAGATAGGAACACTCATACACTGCAAACTAGTACAACCTCTATGGAATGTAATATGGAGATACCACAAAGAGCTAAAAGAAGAACTACCATTTGATCCAGCAATCCCATTACTGAGCATCTACCCACAGGAAATAAAGACATTCTATAAAAAAGACATCTGCACTTGAACATTTATAGCAGTGCAATTCACAATTGCAAAGATGTGGAAACAACCAGAGTGTCCATCAATACATGAGTGGATTAATAAAATGTGGTGTATGCATGCCATGGAGTGCTACTCAGCCACAAAAAATGATAGTGATCTAGCACCTCTTGTATTATCCTGGATAGAGCTGGAACCCATTCTACCAACTGAAGTATCACCAGAATGGAAAAACAAACACCACATGTACTCATCATCCAATTGGTACTAAATGATCAACACTTATGTGCACATATAGTAGTCGCATTCATCAGGTGTCAGGCAGGCGGGAGGGGGGAGAAGGGGATGGGTATAATCACAGCTAATGGGTGTGGTGCGCACTGTCTGGGGAATGGACATGCTTGATGCTCTGACTCAGGTTGAACAAAGACAATATACGTAGCCTAAACGTTTGTAGCCCTGTAATATGCTTAAATTTAAAAAAAGATAAGTTTCCCTTTCCCCTTTTGCAACAATCCTTTCTAATAAAGTTTCTCTGCATCTATGTCCAAATTTGATTTTATTTGAAATTTTTATTATGAATAATATAAACTTTTGTTTAAGAAAAGATATGCTTCTCTCCATTTACAAAGGTAAGAGACATTATTACTGCTGCTTAAACACAAATTGATACAGTTACATTTACTTTCTCTCAAATTTGCTTTTAAAACATTTTTCTGTTGTTAAACTTTACCAAAAATCTTAACAATGAACTTGAGATTCCTAAAGGCCAATTAAATGCTGAATAATACATTTTTCTGTAAGGATAACTTTTCTTAACTTGAACATACCTATTAATTATGCTATAACAATTATATTACATGTTTGAGTGCATAATCTGGAAGGATGAATGCCCTAGAGAATATCTTAATGCCTCACTTTCGATAATGTTTTTCTTCCAAGTCAAATTTAAAATTAACCTTTTCTTCAAGGCCATCCCTTTATTCCACAGAAGCTTACATTATCTGAAAGTTCCTCCTGCTCTCTTTCTCATACCGTTAATTTCTATGTATTATTTAACTGGCTGTGTCGCAGAGCAGAATGAGATTTTGAAATGGAATGGAAATCGTAATAAGCTTGGGTTCAACTACAGGCTCTGCCATTCATTTTCTGTTTGAACTTTGGCAAATATTATAGCCTATCTATTTTTGAAATGGGGGTAATAAATCTACCTTGCAAGATTAGTGGGAAGATTAACTAAAATAAAGATGTAAGGCTTTGCAAAAAGCAATTGGTCCTTCATAAACAATGAGCCCTGTTTCTTCTCTGAAATGACTTGCCAGCAATTTTATAGAATCACTCAAGAAGTGCTTGGTTCATGAAGTCTGAACAGAAAGCCATGAATACTGTTAAAAGGTAGAATAGCCAATAACATTTTTATGGGTCTCTGAGTGAAAGCATTTAGTTAATTTTCATTTTCCTCTAGGAGAGTATATAGATAGAATTATTAATATAAATCTGGAAACATATTCCAAATCGCTTTCTGTATAATCCTTCTTGCTATCATCATCCCCCCCTCTATATTCTTTAAACATATGCAATCTAAACAGTTCATTTCATTTTCCACTGTCGACATCATGTACAGTTCTGCTATTTATTAAAATTAGCAAAAATAATACTACTGGAAAAAAGTCAAAAAAGCAATATTTATTGCAACTAACTAACATGTTTCTTAATTATTAAAAGTTATCGGTATCACTCCCCTCCTCTGTCCATCCTTTTTGTGCAGAATTCTTCCTGTTTTGTTTTGTTTCTGTGTTTTTGGATTATATGTCTATAGGAATTATAATAAAAGTACAGGACCATTAAATGATATGAGATGGTAATAGATGTCATCTATTAGGCACTTAAATTGTGAAATGTGAAGTGATTTTCATTCATTCGGCCATTCATTCAACACCCATTTTCTTCCAAACTGTATTCCTCTTTAGTAAAATGATAATCTCTCTTCCAACTCGTTCCATGATATGCTCCAAAGCTTCGGTAATTTCACAGACTCATTAAGACTAAGTATTATTTATCACTTTGCTGACAACCATTCTTTGGTGATGGTATTTTATGTTTTTAATATAAAATATGGCTTTAATATGAACTACAAAAAGGTTACTACCCTTTCATATACTTATTGGATATTTGGGTATTGTGTTTTGTGAAATGCTCATTTCGCTCGTACGTTTTTCCATTGATATTTCTCCCTTATTTAAAAGTATAGGATAATAGAAGTCCTTCTTATATTATGCATATGAGAACTTTTTAGTAATATGTGTTGGAATCATTCTCCCTTCAATTGCTTACTCTTCTGATCTTCTAATAAAAGGAATTTCTTTATTTTAATGCAGTCTAATTTATTAGTCTGTTCCTCTACAGGTGTTTGTATATATGTGCATCTGTGTATGTACTGCTGAAGCAACGTTTCCTTACTCCAAGTTTATAAAGATATTTACTCTGACACCTTCTATAAGCTTTATTGTTTTATCTTTCAAATTTACGTATATATTGGACCTGGAATTGATTTGAGTATGGTGTAGAGTGTCAAATGCCATTTGTTTTCTATGCAGCATTTATTGAAATTTATTAGATGACCAAACTTTTCTCACTACACTGTAGTACTACTTTTGTAAAAAATCAATTGTCTACATATGTCTGTCTGTTTCTAAACTATTCTTTGCCACGAATCTATTTTCTATCCTAGTACCCATAACAGAGTGACTTAATTAATATGGCTTTTTAATAAATATTTATATTTGAGAGTGCCCCCTCCTGTTATTTGATTTCAAGATTGTCTTGGCTGTTCTTTAAATACCTAAATACATTTCAGAATGAACTTCTCAATATCTAAACAGAAAATCAAAGAGAAAATTGAGGTTTTATTTGGAATTGCACTCTTTTATTTAGAAACAATGCTATTTTTATAATGTTGAACCTATCAATCCATAAACATGGTGTATCCTTACATTTATATAGATCTTTAATATTGCTTAGAAGATATTTATGTTTTTCTGGATAGATTTATTATGTAAATAATGCTTTTGATGTTATTTCAAAAGGTTTTATTTTTCTATATTATTCTCTATTTGTTTATTTAGGGTGCATAAAATTAAAAACTTTTGTGTGTTTACCTTTTACCCAGTAATCCCAGGACATTTACTAACTCAAAAAAGTCTAATAATTTATACATTTTTAGATGTTTTGTTTTTATAATCATGTCATTTGAGAATATAGTTTTATGTATTTCTTCCACTTTTTATTTTTTTCCTTTATGTGAATACAGAATTTCAAGTAAACTGTTGAATAGAAGTGGTGATAAGTAAGCATTCTAATATAATTTCCAATTTCAAAGACAAAATTCTGGCACATCATCTTTAAGTATGTTGTTTTCTGTATTGTTGTTGTTGTTGTTGAAATCTTTTATCAAATAAGGCAAATTTCTTTTTATTCTTAGTTTGATAAGTGTTTTTTTATCAGGAATAAGGGTTATATATTATCAGCACTTCATAGTACTTTTTTTTGCTGTTTGTATTTTTTTTTTTTAGGAAGTGGTCAGTCAGATATTATGGAGTGTTAAAATGTAGTTATTTTAAAAATACTCTTTTAGAATCCTACTTAATGCTGGCAAATATCTATATTAATAATCTGGAGCAAAATTTTCAGACTGCATGAATGAAATTGCCAATTCTTTTTCTTTTATTGCATTTTATAAATTATGTCACTTCATTTTATTTACCAGCATGGCAATGATGTAACAGCTTATATACATGAATGTCATTTGAATATTGTCTTTTTGTTTCATAATTTAAGAAAGAAGCAATAAATTTAATTATCATTATTAGCCATTCTGTGAAACTTTTTATTTGTAAAACCATATATAGGATTTTATGCAAAATAATATTTTATATTTAAAAGCTTAACACTTAGTTCAACTTTAGCATTTTAATAACATTTCTAAAAGCAATTGTTACTATAATGGAATAAAGTATTAATATGAATTCCCCTGCATATATCAATTATAAAAACTGCTAAATAATATTTTTCATGGTCCTGTTGGCCAGATACAACATAAAGCCATTTTCTTTTATTTAACTTTATCCTCAAAAAAGCTAGTATCTCTTCTATCTTTCTTGCTTTATTTTCCTCCTTCACAATGATCACTAATATATTATATTTTTCTTAATCATTTTATTTTTCTTCCTTCATTACTAAAATGTAAATTCCATGAGAACATGTATGTTTATCATGCATGTTGTCACTGATATAGCCTGGCATTGAAAACAAATGATTAAAATAGTAAGAAAGGGAATTTTAGGATGGCATCAAAATTTCTAGCATGTGTAGCGTACGATCACTAAGATGCCTGATATTTTTCTTGGAAAATACAAGGGTAATGTGACCTTTTTGTCAGTGGTGACAATGGGATAAGTTGTGGGTATTAAAGTTGCAGAGTGAACTGCTTACATGGTGTTTTAGACTGACACTATTATGGTAGTATGACTGAATTGTTTTGGGGTTTTTTATAATCATTAATTTATTTAACTGTAACAGTTACCCTATTAAGCAAATAAACTTAGTTTACAATCTGCTCCATTACTACTCTATTAGTGTTATTAACTATATTTTAATATGAGGAAACTAACATTTAGAAATTAAGAAACATTCACAAGTTGCATATTAGACAAATAAGAATTTGGTTCCATATTTATAACATAAATTTAATTATTATTCTATGCCATCATAGTTTGTAAACATGATGATCCTCTATGCTTACTGTTAAGTTTCTTTAAAATATGCCATATAGTTTATTATGATCTATATCAAATTCTTCTGATTTTAAGAGTCTAGAATGTGGTCCAAGTATCTATACTTTTTGCAGAAAGTTCTCAAAAAGGTTCTGATAAGTAGTCTGATTAGAAATCAGAGATACGCTTCATATCTTGATATGCTTGATAACCAGAGATATCTATTTTCACAACTTGGTTTAAGCTAGCTAGAGAAAACTATTTTCATAGTTCAATTAAATTAAGACAACAGAAGAGAGTGAAAAAGTAATTATGATAGAATAAGAAGCTGTAAATAATGAAACCTAACAGAATATGATATTTACTTATTGTATCAGTCAGGATTTAATTAGCAAAGCATGGATCACCACAATTATTATGGAATAAAGAATTATACCTTACAAAACTATGGATGAGCTAGAAAAGTAAAGGTCTGGAGAGGGGATTGGATTAGAAATATCAGAAAAAGGTCAGTAACTAGCCGTGGTGTAGGTGACAGAATTGGGGTTTCCAGGGAAATCTAGAAGCTAGATTCTCCAGCTGCTGGAGAAGAACCTTGACGGTGGCATGGATATTAAAGCGTATGGCAGGATGTTGGCTTTTTGTGTTGATTAACTTCCTGCGTTTGCCAAAAAAAAAATAGTAGTTTTGAGCCAAAGGTGACTATTACATCAGCAGGGCCAGCATTTGGAAAGAAGAGCACTTTAAAAATGCAGAAAAGAGCAAAAACAAACTAGATCCCACCAGGCCATCTCTATCAATCAGTCTCTCATTTCCTCTAACTAACAACAACCTTCAGAGAAAAATGACTGCTTCTTTACTTACCCCCTGACTCTTGCATATTTTCACTTTCGGCTAACTCTCTTCTAGCATTAGATTCTGGCAACATACATTTGTATAACCTAGTTGATACTAGAATAGCCCAGGACACATGGTTTAAAAAAAAAAAAAAAGGTCAGGGTTTTATGATGGCATGTAGGATATTGGCAAAATTCTAAGAACTAAGACTACTGAATTAAATAACACAAGTCAGAATTGAAGTATGGGTTGATAGTAAATTTAATGCTCTTTTCTTTCTAATTCTGTATTTCCAATTTAATATCCTAGTTAATATTTAGTTAGGATATCTAATAAGAATATAAGTCATTGCAAAGCTAAAAAGTAATAAACATATTTAAGTTTTCTAGTATCTATATTTTCTTACATAATATTGCTATGATGAAATTTCCTTCCATGACCTGTTGGTGTTACATAACTAAAAGTTTTTTGATTCTTTTCTATTTCTTATGTACTAGATCTTCTCTCCTGATAAAAATTAAACAGTACTGTGACCATGAGACATGACCTAATTTTCACTTTTTGTGATAGCCCCATTTATCTTCTTCTCTTTATTGCTCTGACTTTAGCCAATTGTATATCTTTCTAGTGCATCCATGCTTTTCAAACAGTTTTTAAAGAGTATTTTTCAATATGGAATGATTTCAACTGAAGATGATAAATTGCATTTCACACATTGTTTTATGCATTTCCTTCTCATAAAGCTAATAGATGTTTGGATATCTATTTTACTCACATAAATTTTTATTATAGTATTAATTATATTTTTCAGAAACTGACTGATTTTATAACAATATTCCCAATAGATGTACATTCATTACAAAAAATTAGCCGGGCATGGTGACACATGCCTGTAGTCCCAGCTACTCAGGAGGCTGAGGCAGAAGGATTGCTTAAGCCCAGGAGTTTGAGGTTGCTGTGAGTTAGGCTGATGCCACGTCACTCACTCTAGCCCAGGCAACAGAGCGAGACTCTGTCTCAACAAAAAAAAAAGAAAGAAAGAAAGAAAAGAAAAGAAAATTGGGATTGATAACAGACATAAGTTCAAAAAGAGATATTTGAAATCAGATCTTAGGCCAGAACCAGAAAATAAAACTGACTTATGTTTTCTTTTCTTTTCTTTGCTTTTCTCTTCTTTTCTTCATTTTTATTTCAGCATATTACAGAGGTACAAATGTTTAGGTCACGTATATTGCCCTTGCCCCACTTGAGTCAGAGCTTCAAGCATGTCCATCCCCCAGACGGTGTGCACTGCACCCATTAGGTGTGTATCTGATCTATGTTTCTTGAATAATTATAAAACATATAGAGCATAGGAATTGAGTAAATAGTGGTAAGAATGGTTGTCATTTAATGCAGTTAATTCTCTGTTAATGGAAAATGCTAAGTAATGATCAGAATGCCTCAGTATAATCAGGTTTCAAAATGAATATGTGATTATAAAGAATTCACATGCTGTCCTTACCTTATCATACGTGTCTGCTTTCCTCATTAGAACAAAAGCTCTTTTGCATGGAGAGCTTATGTCATTTCTTTTGTTGAGTCCTCTCATCTCTGCCAAAAGTCTATCATAGGGATTTAAAACAAAAATTGTCTAATAATTCAATACTAAATATACAAATAGTAAAATTATAGCCATTATAGCTGAAATACCATGAAAAGTACAAAACAAAGTTTAGAAATGTACTCATAAGTTAAAAAATGAACAATAGAATCCAAAATCATTCTTTTCGTAGTCAAAGCAGTTACTAATATTTTAGTTTCTATCTTAATTTCAATCATGCTTTTCGATATGTTTGCATGCACTTATTTGATTTTATGGCAATACATCTATTTTCTCTCATGGTTTATGCTTCTAAATGAAGATGAAAAATCAATTACTTCTGAATTGAAAATACTGAATGCAGTTGAAATGAGATGCTCACATTTAGTCTGCAACCCTAAGTATAATGCTAAAAGATGATCAAATGTACAGTGTATGTACTTAATGGTAAATTAAGATGAGTCCTGCTAATACTGAGTTGTTGCTATGATGTTTTATCTTTAGTGCATTCAGTTGGAAATTCTTACTACCAGTCAGCTAATGTGTATACGTATTAAAAAAATCTGCTGCTATTCTTTAAAAATGAAAATATCTTGATACTAGTAAGAAATAATGTGGGTCACAGTGTCTAAAGATGTTATAGGAGCTCAGAGAATAAATAGAAAAAGGTCATTGGACAAGTGTATATAGAATGGCTAAATCTTGAGCTGGGCACCTGAATATCTGAATACAAAATTTCTGCTGCAGCTTCTTAACTGTTGCTAATATAGCTCTTTTGCTCACTTATTTGTTTCTTTCTTTCTTTCTTTCCTTTTTTTTCCTTTCAAATATGTAGCCTTGGTTTTTTTCTTATCTCACTGTGAATGAGTCTGGAAAGATTTTCCATGATGTTTCTGCCCATGTGTGTTGTGTGACGTTCCGTCCTCCGCTGTCTGATGGCAGCTAGGTACACACCGGCCTGCAGTAAAAATACTACTGAATCTGTCATCGGGCTTTAAATCTGTTGCACTGACAGCTTGTTCTGTTGTAACACAGCTTTTGGATTATTAGGAAAAAAA
>CAUYRT010063012.1:0-24936 GCA_963574885.1 Lepilemur ruficaudatus | reverse complement strand
TAGATTTTTAAATGTAACAAGATAAGTCAACTTGAGTGGTAATATATTTTGGGAAATCAGCTCACTATAAATTGTGACTGTAAACATTATACTGTAAATGCTTTGTAGTTTTTCCCCCAATAAAAAAGGAAAAAAAAAATGTTAAAAAAAAAAGGAAGAAGAAAGGAATAATGTTTTAAACAAATGAAAGCTATTGTATTTTTAAATTACAATGTATATTTAGCAAAATTAGACAATTATCTCTCTTCCAGTGTTCTAGAAAAAATATGTATAAAAACTTATTTTTTATCTGTTCACAAATTTCTAATTATTATTTATGCAAAGTTATTTCAAACTGTGAAAGAATGTGGGAAGTCAGAGTGACATTTCCAAAACCAAAATTATAGTGTTTAAAGACCATCTAATTTTTCCAGCTTGATTTTTATTTCTCTTGACAAACTGATTTATTAATATTATACAAATATTTCCTCACCTTTGATACAAATTTAGCAAAGGAAAGTTACCTAAGGATACTGAGCCCTCCCTTATATCATTCCAGAATTTGAAAACTTTAAACTCTTTACAGACAAAAAAAAAGAATGTTGATAAGAGAAATAGGAATAGCACTAACTTTACACAGGGATGTAAATGACAAGCTTAATAATTCATCAGTAATTAAAACCAAATATAAAAATTGTCATGGAAGCACTTCATTTCAGTCCAACTTCAGGACACTTCATGTTAATGAAAATAAGACAACAACATGGTACCAAAGTTCTACAAGGGCAGAAACTTTAGCTCTGTTTTGTTCACTGCTGAATTCCCAGCACTTATAATAGAGTCTGTCATACTGGGGCAGCCACAAACATTTGTGAAAGCAATACATTTTTATCAAACAGACTTGTAGAAACTTAAATTTTGATAATATTAAATGTTAGCAAAAAATATATAGCTGGTAAAGTGTAAATTGATGTAGTCATATTGGTAGAAACCCTCCTCATAGTCATTAAAATTAAAAATGTCCTCTACAGAAAAAATGCACTTATTATTTGTTCCCCTAAAGACCGACTTGCTCACCTCTTCAAGAATATTTGTTTAATTCAAGGTTTATTAAATGAAAAATAAAAATGACAATTATAATTTCAAAATGGCACATGCTTTTGCATTTTTGGCATTACCTTGTGCTATCTGATTTTAAGGAATTTAAGAACATTATAGTAAAATTCTTAAGCAGCTTATTTTGTTATGGAATAAATTATGAATTAATTCAATATTGATGCTCATTTATAAGATAGTGATTTTTTTTTTCAGCAGTGGTACTCAATTTGAGATAGAGAGCTATATTCCTCTTCATGTTTTAAGATTGTTTTTTTACAACGTGGGATAGGGGATGGTAATTTGTCCCAAGAATTTCTTCCTTTGCCTGTGAGACCCATTGCACTATAGGAAGTGGTTTCGTTGATGACATTCTATAGATACCTTGCACTTATAATGTGATATTTCACAAAATGAAAGGAAATGTGTTACCTTAATTTGTACCCAATTTGGATTTTCAAATAGAAGTTACCACTGGGACACAGATTTGAAATTTTGAACCTAATTTTAGACTAAGAAATTCTATTAAAATGTATAATAAGAAAATTAATTAGCTCATTTTTTTGTTCAATTTGGCTTATTTTGGGAAATGAAGACGATAAAATCTTAGAAAGGATTAAGGTGATTTTAGTCCTTAGAAGAGAGAACCAAGGAGTGAATGAAGTCTATGGTCTGGCACACAAGTTAAAAAGGTAATAATTTAGGCCATCGGAAAACAATATTTCAAAAATGTCATCATATTATCAAGCATTGCTTAAAATAATTAACAATGTTAAATCATTTAGGCAGTGATCTTTCAAGTCATTTATATCTATTACTTCAAATAAGACTGACGAGATGAGACTCCTGGGACAAAAAAAAAAACCACACACACACACGCACACAAAAACGACATTGGTTGTTTCTGAGTAAAAAATAAATATTAAAATATAAGTAGAATTTTATGTACATTTATTTTTGTCTTGTGTAATATTGTTGTGTTGTATATGTGTATATGTGTGTCTATATTATTTTTTCCTGTGAAAATTGTTCTGACTTTTCAGATTAGATAAAAACCATATTTCTGAATCAAGACACATGTACAATTAATTTGTTAATATCTCCACCAGCTATACTTTGCCATTAAAGTTATGGTAAAACACATTTACAACTATGAATATATATCCCTTCTGCCCTAACATAAATACACAGATGAAAAACAAAATGATTTCCTTTGGAAGGGTTTGTTCACTAAGGATAATTTCTTTATGTATATGCCTAAAATACTATATTATCCTAAGGTAAACATTTCTTTATTTATTAAAAAGTCAATATGAATAGCAGTATAACAAAGGAAATGCAGATGACAGATATATAGATAAGTGGATCAATCAATCAATAACATTAAGATGCATTTATTTGAATCCATAGCTTTGGCTATCATAATAAAATGAAAATGTTTTTTAATAGAATATCAGTACAATGAAAAAAGGTTTTTCCCAGCCCATTAATAAAGGACCAAAATTCTTTTCTAAATTGTATTTCCCAAAGCAGTGTTAATTTAGTGCACTTATCAGCTTCACTGAATTTTGTTGCGTCATTTTTACTATGTATGTTATAAACAAGTGAATGCAGATTATTTTCACAGTAAGTGTCAAAGTACCTAGATACTACTGTGAGCTTTGCATAGCACACCAGAGACCTAAAAATGAAAAAGCAAGGTTGGTAAATCCCATTGAGTAGCAGTCATCTCTGAAATTGTGAAGGAAAAGTGAACATGAGTCCTGAGAATGGTATACATTAGAAAATCATTTTAGGGCCAGACATATTGGCTCATGCCTCTAATCTGAGTGCTTTGAGAGGCTGAGGCAGGAGGATTGTTTCCAGGCCATGAGTTTCCAGACCAGCCTGAGCCAAAGTGAGACCCTGTCTCTACAAAAAATAGAAAAATTAGCTGGGTGTGGTAGCTCATGTCTATAGTTCCAGCTACTCAGGAGACTGAGGCAGGAGGATCACTTGAGCTCAGGAGTTTAAGGTTGCAGTGAGCTATGATGATGCCACTGCACAGCCACGGTGATACAGTGAGATCCAGTCTGGGGGAAAAAAAAATTTTTTTTTCATTTATTTTTTATTTTTTAATTTTATAAGGTCTTCTGGCAAGGACTGGAAAACCTGCTAGACAAATTTTAAAAGAGCCATAATCCTTTTTTCCTGTATTTTTTGGCTGTTTGTAAATCTTCTTTAGAGAAATGTCTTTTCAAATCTTTTGCCCATTTTTTGACAAATTTATTGAAGTATAATTTACATTCCATGTCATTACTCCATTTTAAGTGAACAATTAAATGATTTTCAGTAAATTTACCAAGTTGTACAGCTATTCACATAAATCAGTTTTAGAAGATTTCCTTCCCCCTAATAAGTCCCCTAATTCCCATAACCAACTACATTTCAAGCATGCCCCTCCCCATCACAATGCTCTCCACATCCCTCAACTGTGGATCTACCCCCAACCCCCAAAACCCTGGTGGCCACCACCACCATTTGAGCACCGTAGTGTTAATCAGTCAGTACCAATTTGATGGCGAGTACATGTGAAACCCATTCTTCTGGTCTTGTGTCACCTCACTTCGAATAATGGGCTCGAGCTGAATCCAGGATAATATAAGCTGTGCTAGCTCACTAAAAACTTTTTAAGAAAAGAAAATATTAGTCTATTGAGTAGATGCACAAATAATTTCCAGCCCTTAATTCTCTAATCTGAAAAATGAAGAAATTGGAGTAGATGCTACTCAGTTTCCTATTAATTCTAAAATTCTATAAATTAATAAGATTTTAAGAAATAAAATGGCGACTAAGAATTCTAATGCATTTTATGAAATATAAAGAGCAATGAAAAGTCATGATTTTATATGCTCTAATGCAATAGCATGCTAATTATTTTTCAATTATATAAAGACCATTTAATTATTCAAATAAATCGATAAAAAGGTGATTGACAACATAAAGTGAATTATGAAAATGTTTTATATTAAAATTGCAATCATAGGCTATTTGAAAAATCATAGAAGTCTAAAAAGATGAATTCTAATTAAACTTATTTATAAGTTTATTTAGAAAAACCTTATAAAAGAAAAACCTTATTAGAAAAACCTATTTTAGAAAAACCTTATTTACAAAAACCTTATAAAAGAATATAAAAGGAACATTTTTTATACCCTATTGTTACAAAAATTCCATTTCCTGGAGAATATCTTAAGCAAGACCTATACTCTTATGATAACCAGAAGTAACTTGCTCAAATAAAAGCCATATCTTTCTATGGGACTAACAAAGAACATGAAAAATGACAAAGCCTCAATGAATTACATAGCAGAGAGAAGTAAAATGTTCACAAATTAGAGAGTCCTGGAAGTTCATGGATTATGGGGGCGGGGAGTACCCTGGATGGAGTAACTATGCAGGGATGATGGGGAGCAAGTAGACCCTGGATCTCATTGTGGACTTGTCAAATTGATTGGAGTCTGGAAAATCCCAAGTTCAAGAGTAGATTTCTTAGTCCGATAACCATTACCACACCAAGACATTTTTCAAGAACTCACCATTAAAAGAGGAGTCAGTGAAAAGCGGAAAAGTGCAGGCAACCTTCCAGTTTAATGGCTAATAGGATTACAAAGGGCAAGACTCAGTGATTGAGAGTTGTTACAATTACAAGGGAAATTTGAGACCCCAGATCAGCTAAATGTCACTGTAGGAGTGTAAATGATCAGTAAGACCCCTGTGCCCACACACACCACATTAACTCCCAGAGATGAAAGGACTTAAACTTTTTAAAAAGTAAACAAAAGAAAACAAAATTATACTTCAGTTTTCAATGAACTATTATATGCAGTGTATATAGTACAATAAAAATTATGAAGAGATAGGGAATTCCAGGAGATACATGGAAACATAAAATGTATACACATGATCCTGACTTACTATTTTTTGACTTACAAATTTTTGGTTTTATGATGGGATTATTGTAATGTATTAATTTCCTCTATATATGTGTATATGCATGTGTATATATATATATATGTATATATATATATATATATATATGTATGTGTGTATACATGAGGTCTGTCCAGAAAGTATCCAGCACTTAGCACATCATTGATGCAACCTGGCAGCCAAGGTGAGTGGACTGGAACATGCATGTGTGAACAATGACACCTTCACTGTACCAGTCAGTGGGGCACTAGACGCCATTGAGTGAGCATGTGTACCATGTAGCTATTGCATTCAAAATGACTGAATGAGTAGAGAAACAAATCTGATCAAATTTTGCATTAAGCTTGAACATTCCTCCACAGAAACTATCCAGATAATTCAGAAGGCTTGTGGAGATGATGTACTGAGTGCAGTGCAAATAAAAGTGTGGCACAAACACTTCAAAGATGATTAAAAAAAGCTGTTGAAAATGATCCATATTCTGAAAGGCCTACAACAGGCAGAACACCTGAGAATGTTGAGCATGTATGGGTTAGATTAAGAGATGCTGGGAGAACTGTGTGAGGTCCCAACGTGCCTACTTTGAAGGGGACTGAGGTGTCATTGTCCTATGTAAAATGTTTCTTATATCTCTTCAATAAATGTCTCTATTTTTCATGTTACATATATTGCATGGCTGGATGCTTTCTGGACAGACATATGTGTATGCCTGTATATATAAAGAGAGAGAGAGAAAGAGAGAGAGGGAGAGAGAGAAAGTACTTGCCTAGTCCATTAGCTCTGCTATAACAAAATAGCTTAGACTGGGTAATTTATAAACAATAAAAATGTATTGCTTACAGTTCTTGAGGATAGGAACTCCAAGATCAAAAGGCCAGCGGATTTGGTGTCTGGTGAATGGCTTACTCTCTGCTCTATAGATATCACCTTGTTGTGTCCACTGGGTGGAAAAGTGGAAGGGAGGAACGCTGTGTCCTCAACATGGCAGAAAAGATGGAAATTTTTTCAACAGTAGTCATTGACCAGTCAGCACAAAGCCCAGTGAGCGATTCTATGACTAAGAGCCAGAAATTTGAGATATTGTCTCAACTCTACCCACCTTGTATGAACTTCTTAATTTATCTGAGCCTTTACTTTTTTCATCTACAAAATAGAAGTCTTAATCATACTTCAATCGTGGAGATCACATGAAAATACTTTGCACCATATACATCAGGTGTAATTATATGAAGTAAATAGAACTTGTGTTTTACATCAAAAAGCTATAAACATGCTCTTAGATTATGACATTAAATTCTTATGTGCTTTCCAATTACATTCCTAGAGAACACATTTTCCCCATCTTACTTTAACTCTGCTTCTTGTTATCACTATCTGCACGTTTAGCATTAGAAGTATTGCACAGTTCATCGTTATAAAATTTCACTAATTGTATGGTAAATTTTCAGTAGTTCTTTTCCTCTGTCTCATCAAATATTGACTAAAGAGATCAATTCTTGGAATGTATGTTTGTAATCAGGCAGTTTGCCTAATGTATTAGTCAGGGTTCTCCAGAGAATTAGAACCAATAGGAGATAGATAGATAGATAGATAGATAGATAGATAGATAGATAGATAGATAATAGATGAGAGAGGATTTATTAGAAGAATTAGCTCACTAATGTAGTCCAAGTACCTAGAAACATACTTTACACATAATTGTTAATAAATAATTGTCAAATGAATAAAGAAATATTTCTTCACCTTCAGTATTTCCTAAGAGCTAATAATAATTGTTCAAAGGTGTGCCCTCTAAGAATATCTGACTTAAAGGAACTCAGTATCTCTCAACCAGCTGGTCTTGACCAATTACCTACCTTTTTTTTTTTAAATCTTGCTTCACAGTTGAACTTCTCCCTATGAGAAAATTTTGAAGATAAAGAAGGGTCCTGACTACACTTTGGCAGGAATTTGACACAAGCAACTCTTCAGTGACTAACACTGATGCTGTTTAAATCCAATTAACAGTTTGAAATCTGATATAGAAACGTGGTAAAAAATGGTAATGCACTATATTTCTATTATGCAGATTCCAGATTGCAAACTAATATTTGCTTCTTTAAAAAAAAAATCCTCTTCTAATCACATGAAATCCTGAATTCCTTCACCTGCCTAAATTCCCAATGTTAGTTATCTCCATAACACTTTTTTTTTTATTTTAGAGTTTAGAAAACGCATCCTACTACAAGGACTGTAGTTGTAAGCTCTTCCTCATTATTCCACTGCAAAAGGATGCAATTCTGTTATTTTCAGTGCATGCAGCCAGCAGGGACTTTGTTGTTTGCCTTGGCAAAAAACAAAAGCTTTGGATTTCTCTCATCCAGCCATTCTTTGATAGTCTAACTCACTCAAACACACAGCAGTGCATTTCTCCTCCACCTGCTGCTCATTATTTCTAGTTACTGCCTAAGAACAGATTTGTCTTCAGCATGTAAACCAACACATTGTGGTATTGAACACCAAGCTTTTGGGTTATTCCAAATAGTTTAGGAAAACATTAGACACTTTCAGTTCTTTGCCTGATAATTCCAGTCCATAAATATTTCTTTACATTGGCTAAATTTCAAAATGCTTTTAACAGGACAAAAAAGTTGTCTTTATATTAACTGAGTACTTAGTATTAGTTAAATGTCTACCAAATATTTAGCAGTATTCTAAATATTAAAATCATAATGATAACATAATTATGAAAAAAATTACATATTGATTGGTTTAAAGTGTTTGATAAAATCAGACACTTTATGTAACTCAGACGCTCCATGTAATTCTAGGGAAGTAGTATTTGCACTTTTTGTTCTTAAATACTAATACTTAGTTATTCATATTTGTTAAGTTTTAAACACTTAATTGAAAGTTCCTTTAGGTCACTGAAAATAATTTCTCCCTATGTAATTATTCATAGTAATTATTTAGTCTATGGATATCATATGGTTTTGAGCATTCTACATGAGTCTTTTTTGTTGTAGTTGTTCATTTTATACGTATTTATTTTAAAATAAACCTCTATTTCAGTTATTCATGTTTCCTACTCTCTTGCTAGTTTTGTTTGGTTTCTTTTCCTACTAAGCAGTCAACCTCCTGGTAGTCAAATACAAAATCTCTTAATTTACTGGCCATATTAAGAAATGATGGGTTCCTTGGAGTTCTGGTGTTCTTAAGTAGAAATTTGTTATGACGTTAACCTGCATATGCAAAGAAGTACGAGACTGATCAGTCTATCATGCTTGTGTATGTGTTTACGTTTAATAGAAATTAGTCAATAATTATTTATTTATTGTGAGTCTTGTTATGTAAAAGTTTATCATCAGAATATCTTAAAATATTTCCAATATGATGTCTAAAGATCAACTAAACACCTACCATTTCTCTCAAAACACCAGTGAAGTGACAAAAATGATTTTTTAAAATTTAAAGTCATTAATTGTAACATCAAAAACAGGTACCACCAGAAAGTCAACATTTTTAAGAACTTTATGGAAAATATGAAGCATATGGGAAGAGATCAAAGGAATATTAACTAGGCTTTACCAAATTTCCCTAGTTACCAGTGTCAGATGAGTACCATAGTAATACAAGTAGGACACCAGCAGCATTTGCTATGACACATTTATTAATTATCGGAATGGGCCATTATTAATGTATCATCTTGAAATTTGATGCAACTCTTTTAATAAAACCCCTCTAATACATGCTAGTTTTAGATGACTTAAAAAATAATACATACTTAAACACCTCTTAAAATGAATATTTGTAAGTATGGCTTATTATACAACCAAGTGATCTGTCTGAATATCAGAATTTGACAGTCAATATAAAGAATGTCTATTCTTACTGGTCTAATACACGCCTCCCTATACAGGAAAGGCCTTATCTCTAAGCTTACCTCCTTACCGTAAGAGATTGAAAGAAAGCACATTCTCTAGGCATATCAGCTTCTAAAGACTGAAGTGTCTGGGTGATACATTCTTGGTTTCTCTGTCAACCTCACCAATAACATAAGTCACTCCATCAAGACAGTATACATAACCCAGTAAATGCTCAGTATATTTATGTCAAGTTAATAACTTTATAATATTTAATATAATATTAAGTTAAGCATCTTAATTTTGGTCTCACAGGCCCACCAATGTTTTCTATGAATCTATCAGTATGTTTTTTTATTGCAAAAACACCAGGGTGTTATTATTCCTAAATAACAGCAAAACTACAGGTAGCTAAGTCCATCATTCCTTTAGCAAAAGGATAGTATTCATAGCTTTAGATTACCTTCTCTTTTAATCTTTCACTTATATTGCAAAATGGCTGCAACGTATCCAATCAACATATCCATGAATCAAAATATCTAAATATTGAAATTGAGTGAGAAGTATTCTATTTTTGCATGACTTTCTTTTATCAAAGACTACAGTTTTTTTCTAGAAATATGATATATGGAACTAACATATTCCCTTTGTTCATGTAGGCCAGATTTAATCACAGATCTGTTATTCTAGCTGCAGAGATAGCAGGAAAAGTGAGTGCCTGGCATTTTCCTATCTACAGTGGAAAGTGATCTCTCAGAAAGGAAAAAGCGTGGGAGGAGGGCTCCTTGTTAAACAAACACCATTGCCTGTCACTATCTATGTCTATTTTGTTTGTTAAAGCATTTATCTATAAGGGTATTTTTTCACCTAAAAAATCATATTTATATATATATATATGTATAACAAACACATATAGCATAACATATCTAGAAATACATAAAACAAGCAAATGCATAATTTAATTGTCATCAGTGAGGAATGTGTTATGGCATGAAAAGTACTATGTAAAAAGAGGCCTATATGTTAATATTTGACTAGGAGACAGAGCCAACAAGAAGGCTTCCAAGTGACTCTTGGGGAAAGCACTCATAAAAGTAGAGAAAAGGAAAAAAACACTTTTGGCAAGAAGGAGAAAATAATGTGACCAGAGGGAAAATATTGAAGATTTTTTTCTTCCTATGAAGAGGCCTGTAGGCTTCTGGTGTTCTGTGAGTCAACTAGCCTGCAGCTCCCAGATAGTCATGGATTATTATATTTTCAGAAAAAGCAGAGCCCCATAAAGGACTGAAGAGAAAATATCAAATATTTGAGAGTAGTTATTAGCAATATAGATACCTAAACACACATACAAAAAAATATATAAATGACACAGACTGAGTAATTATGAATAAAATACTTGAATTGGTACCCATAAGAAGCACTTCTACTGTCAAATACTTCTAGCTTTTGTACTGTTTTGGATACTACAAAATAAATGAGCTACATACGCAACATTTAATCCTCAACTTTCTCTTCGCCTATTGACAAATCAACTCTGTATCTAGCTTTAAATAGGGTTTGTTCTACTCTCTCAGTTTCTGCGTCAAGCATCTCCAAGACTACTTTTAGGCTTGATGACTGACTGGAGTGACTCACAGGACTTAGAAAAGCTATTACGCTCATGATTATGTTTTATTACAGTGGAAGGACACATATTAAAATTAGTAAAAGGAGAAGATGTATATGGTGAAATTTGGGAGAAACCTATCACAAGCTTGCAGTTGTCCACTCCCAAAGAAGATACACTTAATTTTCTGAGCAAGGATGCATGAAGCAAATGAAAAGTATATCCCACTAGGGAAGTTCATTTGAGCCTTGTTGTCCATGATTTTAATTGGGGGTGATAGATGTTGGCATGCCTGATCTGCGGGACTGACCTCAGCTACTCAGACTGTAGGCCCCAGAGCAAAAACAGACATTCACCGTAAATTGCATTGTTAGTATAAACTAATCAAAATGGCAACATTTGGCCCATGTATGCCTCAGACATATAAAAACACTCTTATCAGATAGAATATTCCAAGGACTCAGAGCTAAACTTTGAGAAGTCAGCGAAGGTCCTGTCTTGAAGAGGGGACTTTCTGAGGAATGTGCAAGATTTGAAGGCAAACCAAAGTTTTCTCTTTTCAAAGACTGAGATCAAGATAAAAGCATTTACAAGACCAATCACTGAATACTAGTCTCCTTTAGATTGTATTTTTGTATGTATTAAAATCATATTGAGGCAGATTGGAGGAAAAGAGGGAATGAGATGTTGGTAAAAGGGTACAAACTTTCAGTTATAAGATGAATAAGTTATCATCTTAGATCTGAGGATCTAACATACAAAGTGATGACTATAGTTAATAATAGTGTGTTGTATACTGAAATTTGCTAAGAGAGCAGCTCTTAAATACACTTACGACACAGGGACACACACATACAAATGGTAACTATGTGAAATGATGAATGCATTAACAATTTAATTGTGGTAATCATTTCATAATATATACCTGTGTCAAAGCTTCATGTTGTATACATTAAATATATACAATCTTTTTTGTTATTATACTTTAATAAATATGGAAATAATAAGAAGAAAATAAAAACACACACACAAGCACACAAACATATCAGGGTCTGTTGATGCCATAGATTGTATTACTGTAGTCAGGCCTTGATAATCCACTGTTGGTTTCTGAAAAGAAAACTCCAGTTTCCTCTCTGCTACCCTCTACACTTCACTTCAATACCCCACTTCTGATACCAATTCTGGGAAAAGACTGTTTATTTACACACACTCAACATTCTGATGCTGGATTTCCTCCCACATCCTCCAGTTTTCTGACAGCAGCTGGATGTCCTATAATTCAATTCAATTATGATGCTAACTATCCAGGATTAGGGCTCAGTCCCACAAGGACATTTCCCATTTCAAACACCAGTCCCAAGTTGTGGGTTTCCAAGTTACTCACAACTGCTGCCTGACTTAGCTACAAATTAGTGGTTCTCCAGACTCCCTGCTGAGGTTCAATAATTCACTAGAATTGTTCACAAAACTCAGGTAAAAGTTTAATTACATTTACTGGTTTGTTATAAAGGATGTTATGAAGGATGTAGATGAAGAGTCAGATAAAAAAGTATATAGGGCAAGGTCAGGAAGGGTTTGAAGCACAGGAGCTTTTGTCTCTGTGAGTTGAGGTCCCCCCACCCCCAGCTTGTAGATTCCTTCATCAACAGAGAAGCCCATTAAATCTCACTCTTCCATAGTTTTTATAGAGCTTTAATTTCCAGCCCCACCTACCCTTTCCAGAGGTTGGTGGGTGGAGCTGAAAGTCCCCACCCTTTCATAACTAAGTCTTTCTGTCATGGTGACCACCCTTAACCTGAGGCTACAAAGATACCTAATGCTAAGTCATCTTATTAGCATAAACTCAGGTGTGATTAAAAAGGGCTGGTAATAGATAAAACAAGAAATTTGTATCACTCAAGATATTACAAGTGTTTTGGGAGCTCTGTGCTAGGGACTTGAGGATGAAGACCAAAAATATTTTTCTAATTACACAGATTCCATGAACCATGGTCCACACTGGGCCATCGCAAAGAGAATTAGTTGGAACTAGCACTCCAACTTACAGCATGTAAGTGGTAGCAGTTGTAATTCTCTTTTTAGCCACAAGTTATCTGATTTTGTTTTAAATTTAAAAAACTTTGTGGGTTTGGAAAGTTTTACAGGTTTCCATTTAGCATGTCTAATTAATACTGCCCAAGTGCAGTATGCCTTCTGCTTTACAATGATAGATAGGGGAAGTATTCCCCAGTTCAGATATGATATCCATCCCAATAATACATTTGGGTTTAGGAGACACAATCACTTTTCATAACGTCTATCCCAATATTCCTATTTGCATCCAAACATTCATTTCAGTCCCAACAACACTTCATCCCCGTACCTTGCCAATCTAGCTCCCATTAGTACTTCACCAATAAGTTTTGGAATCACAGTGAATTTTTTTTTTTTTGATTCTGAGCACACATATCTTTTCAGCTCTTTTTTTTTTTTTCTTTATTGAAGTATGCTTTACATATCATGCCTTTACTCCATTTTAAGTGTACAATTAAATGATTTTCAGTGAATTTACTGAGATGTACACATAAATCAGTTTTAGAGGAATTCCTTTCCCCTATTGAGACTGTTATTCCATTGCAAGAAACCTCAAAAAAGTTTCTTCTCCGACCACTGGCTATTTTACTCATACATGTATATACCATTTTGTGTTCCCAGCTGGGGTTAGGCACCAAAACCATAACCGCTTTATGAATCCTCATCCTGACTAATTTTTGAGACTACCACCCCTGACAATTCAAGGTCAAGTTTCTCATTATTCTCTTCACCTTCCAGTATTTTATATTTCTCCAAACTAGAATAAATATAGTAGACTTTTTTAGGATGTTGGACATTAGGGAATAAGCAGAGCATACCATCAGTCCACTCAACACTGATGGTGCTGCATTAAGCCCTTTGTGCTAACCCAATCAAACTCTATTATATTCATCCCATTTCTTAAAGACTTACATCCTGCTGGGGTGTAAGCCTTTTCATATTTTCTTGTGAATCACTCTAATTTTCTCAGCATATGTAGGACTTAAAAGTGAAAGCCGAAGCAACAAATCTGATATGGCATTTCAGACTGTTAATTGACTTGCTCTAGTAAGATTGTATTGGGTGTCCATGTAATACAACCCCCTTAATTCCCACATTTATCATGACCTGGATAAGTGGTATGTTAAGTGGATGATAATCCTGATCATCTGAAAACCAGATCAACACTGCTTGCACATAGTGTCTTAGTAGCTTCATCTATGAAATTAAACTTCTTAAGGTCAACAAATCCAATCTACCAGGCTAGCTGTCCCATCAGAAATAACCTGTTGTATTTTAGGATTATGTGTATCTGTCTGTAATTGTTCAACAGTGAACTCTGGGTCCTGAATGAGCTCAAACATTCTCCAACATTCTGAAGTCCCAATCTAAGGAAATTGATCCAAATATAATCACTCTCACAATCCATTTAATTAAAAGCTCTTCAGGAAGCCAATATTTATGGATGCATATTGGAGATGCAATACATATTTGATGAAAAATGAAGGATCTCTCATTTAATATAGCTTTCAGGTAATGTTGGATAGAATAAAATAGTACTTTACTTGCTTTGCAATATATTTTATAGTTATGTATAAAACATCAATTATTTTATGACTTTTTTTCTCTTTCCCTAAGTCAAGTGATATACAGATACTTATGGATATAAATTTAGATATAGATACAGACAGAGATATAAATAAGAAACACTTATTAATGCCAAGAAATATATAAGAAACAGGAATTGATTAAGAGGTTGGAACTTCAAATTATTAGATGGTAACATTTTCATTTTAAGAGATGAAATCATTTTCTGAATCCCCATTGAAAAATTATTAATTCTTTGCAAGGGACATGTGTATTTTGCATAATTGTTCCAAAGAAAACTTTGCTTTTTTTTCAGCCAAAAATCCAGATTTAAAATGTTCAATGTCTAAATGTTATTGCTTTCCCCCCCTGGAAAGAATTATGCATAAAATGCTACTTGACTTGATTACGTTGAGAAACAGAAATACAGCAAGAGAAACAGGAAGTCTTATCCTTCATTTGTATTTCACTGAAGTTAAAGCTAAGAGTTACCTGGCTTTTCCTTTGCTCTTTTTATTTCCTTTATTATTTTGTTGTATATTTATTACTTATTCTTAAAACTTTATTAGGTTTTATCTTTACTTCATTGTGAGAAATTAATTACAGCAATATGTTTACCCAAAAATTGAGCTGAAAATATTAAGGAAAACAATTGTGCCAGGAATTGTTACTATCACACAAGGGTTTTTTTTAGCAATACACATATCAACATATTGGCAAAATATTTATTTAAGAATGAAAGAATGCAATACTAGCTTGCAGAAAAATATAAGACAGTCATGTACCAATAAAGAAACTGCAATTATACAACAATCATATACAACAATGTATGATTAGGCTAGTGATATGCTTTAAAATATTTATAAGCACATGACCACCCATCAAATATTAGATCTTATTCATTCTATTTAAGTATACTTTTTCACCGATTAACCTTCTCTACATTATCCCCCTCCCCATTGGTAGCCATCATTTGGCTCTGTCTCAATGAGATCAATTGTTTTAATTTTTATCTTCCCCTCATGAGTGAGAACATGTCAAATTTGTCTTTCTGTGCTTGTCTTATTTCACTTAGCATAATGTTCTCCAGTTCCAACAATGTTATTGCAAATAACTAGATTTCATTCTTTTTCATGGCTAAATAATATTCCATCATGTGTATTTACCATGTTTTCTTTATCCATTCATCCTTTGATCGGACACTTAGGTTGATCCCAAATTTTGGCTGAGTTTTTTTTCCAGGTATTCAAAGGGAATTAAGTGTTGTGATCTAAATCTTTGGTCATTTCGCCATATCAGGGGGCTCCCCAAGCCCAGTAACACTGCAACTTTTGTAGACTCTGGTGGTACTGCTTTCCTTGGTGGGATGATTTTTGTTTCCTGTGAAGGTGCTTTCTTCTTGGTGTTGTTCAACTTGGAGTTCCTGCAGAGGGATGATCACTAGAAAGTTTTATTTGGCCATCTTGCTTGCCTAACAGAAACCTAATATATGTTTCACCTAAAACATTATTAATTTTATTTGTTTTAATTTTGGCCTTTTAACATCCTATATTTCTGTACATTTTAACATGTGGAATGCAATTATAGTAATTCTTTTAATGTCCTTATATGTTAATCTACCTCATTGTAAGCTCTGGATCTATTTTGATTGATTATTTTTACACCACATTTTTGTTTTCTGTGTATGTCTAATATTTGTTGGTTGCCAGATGTTGGGAATTTTACATTTTGGGGTGATGGAAATTTTTATTTTACTGTGAATATTTTTGATTTTTGTTCTGGGATTCAATTAGGTTATTAGAAATTAATTCAAGACAGTAGCAGGTGCAATTGTTGGGCTCACCTCATTTGTTTCCCATCTTGCTAGGAACATTGTTCTTCATTGTCTGATTTTAAGTGTCTTGAAAACCTTCGCTTCATATATTATGGTTGGTTGTTGTTTTTATTTGTATTAGGTGAAGGAGTAAATAAAGACTCTGTTGCTCCATATTAGCTAGAAATGAAATTTTTTTAATCTTTTTTATTTTCTTTACAGACAAGTATATTATTATTCTACTACTACTGTAACAAATCACAAATCTGTTAATTTATACACTAAAATCTTCCTACTTTGTATTTCTGTAGGGTAAAAGTACAAAACAGGTTTCACCAGACTAAAATCAGCCTTGGGGCAGGCTATGATGTTCCTTTCTGGATGCTATAGGAGAGAATACATTTCCTTGCCTTTTCCAGCTTCTAGAGGTCACCTGAATCTCTTGGTTCATCATCTCTTTTTTCTGTATTGAAAGACATCAACTCCAAGGACTTTTCATATAACACTTACGTTGCTTCCATCTTCACATCTATTAATACTTCTCTGACTCTGACTCTCCTTCTGCCTCTCTCTTCCACTTTTAATGACCCTTGTGATTAAATTGTGCCCACCAAGATAATCCAGGATAATCCTTCTATCTTATTATTAGCAAACTTAATTCCATATAAAGCTTTAATTTCCCTTTGCTACTTAATATAACATAATGATAGCTTCCAGGGATTTTGATGTAGGAATCTTTGAGGGAGCTATTATTTTGCCTACCTTAACAAGCTAGTTAGCTCTTGCTCTCCCAATCCATTACTAAAATCTCCATTTTTAAGTGAAGAGTCTGTACATTCTATGTTTAATATAATTATTTGTATAGTTGATATGTTACTTTATAATCTTGTTTTCAATTTTCCATTGTTATATGTTCCAGTCTTCCTGCCTTTCAAAAGTGTACTTAAATTTTATTTATATCTTTCAATGTGATACTATATATAGCTCTGATTTTTTTCTGTCATGAATTTACTTATTTTTAGTTCTTGTATCTTTTTTATTGGCCATTTTCCCTCCTGTATATAGGTTACATTTAGAATACTAATTTATTGAGTACCTAGATTTTTTGTGTGTGTTCACTTAGAGTACTTTGATTTTTGTTTTAATAGAAAATTTAGTTGTATGTATATCAGCTTGATGTATTCAAGTCTCATTTTTAATCTTCATTTTCTGGCATGACTAGTGAGATTCTTTTCTTGAGCAAGATTAGCCCTACTATTTTTTTACTGTGGTAAGAAAAATGAACATGGATTCTCCCATCTTACCCAACTTTTAATTTCAAATATAATATTATTATGTTAACTATAAGCACAATGTTGTATAACAGATCTCTATAATTTATTCCTCTTACATAACTGAAATTTAATGTCTGTTGAATGGCAAATTACTATTTTTTCTCTCTCCCTAGTTTCTAGAAACTACTATTCTACCCTCTGCTTCTAAGAGTTTGACTAGTTTAGATACCTCATGTAAGTGGGATAAAGTAGTATTTGTCCTGTGACTTGCCATTTCACTTAGGATAAAGTCCTCTAGGTTCATCCATGTTGGACATATAGCAAAATTGCCTTCTTTTAAGATATTAATATAGAGCTGAATATCATTCAGTAGTATGTGCATGCCCCATTTATTTTATCCATTCATCTATTGATGGATATTATGTTATTTCTATATCTTGACTATTATGAATAACACTGCAATGAACATGGGTGGAAGTACACATGTCTCTTAAAATATTTATTTGAATTATTTTGGATATATATCCACATGGCGTTTGTGAATAATATGGTGGTTCTCTTTTTAATTTTTGGAGAAGTCTCTATACTGTTTTCCAGAGTGGTTGCACAATTTTGCATTTCCACCCGCAGTGTACGTGTGTTGCAATTTCTCCACATTCTTGTTAACACATACCTTTAAAAAAATAGCTATCCTAACAAGTGTGAAATGGTATCTTATTGTTTTCTTGAATTTCCTTGATGACTAGTGAAGTTGAGAGCATATTTTCATGTAGCTATCGTCCATTTGTATTACCTCTTTGGAGAAATGTCTATTCAAGCAAGTCTTTTGCCAATTTTTTAATAGGGTTATTTGGGTTTTTTTGCTATTGAGTTGTAGGATTACATATATGTTTTGGCTATTAACCCCATATACTTATAGCTTTGCAGTAGTTGCTTTTTCTTCAATAGTTTTTTTGTTTGTTTAGTTTTATGAAGTCTTACCCTGTGCGTGAGGCATTTAGTTCTCAACTAAAAACAACCAACCCACCAAACAAACAAACAAACACCTCATTTGTGCCCTATGCACATTTCTGGAGCTACTATTTTCCTTCTCTGTGGTTCTTTACTTCATAAAGTCCAGCCACCTCAGTGTCTCTTAATTCTAATATTTGTTTCCTCAGGTCAGCAAGGTTGTTATAGTCTTCTTGTCCCACTTATGCCTGCACCATGGTCTGGAAAGTGCCTTAGGCAGTAAGTGAAGTGACTATAGAACTCATCTTGTTTATTTGTATTTTCTCATATTACTGTTTTGCTCTATCTGTTGTATAACATTAAAAATAATGTTTTGCATTTTTTTTAGGTTATTTTGTATACTGAGGAGGGAAAGTCCTATAGCAGTCATGCCATTATGAACAAAAGTAGAATTACCTTCTTATTTTTTTTTTTATTAATTACACATCATTTAGTCCTTTGTTTCATTTTATGACCCAGTGTTTTCTGGTATAATATCCAGTGAAAATTCTCATAGTTTTTCTATTGTATTCGAATAATACTTTCACTAAGTTGTGTTGCCTCACAGAACGTTTACATGTATTATCTTAAAAAATTGTTGCCAGTGGAACCCAAATATAAAGATAGAATTATCTATATGTTTTGTATACTATCTGTCTATAGATCAGCTCTGAGGTCATTAGTGTTTGATAAACAAAATGTATAATAGTTTTTTAATAATTCCTAGCTAATGTAAAAATGTTGAACTTTAAAAAATGCTTGCATTTTATTACTAACTGGCATATTACACAGAAGTCTAAGTTGTCATGATATTAATTAAAAGTAAAATGGAATAGAAAAGGTTTCAAAGTAAAGATGATGGCTTTGAAAAACAGATAACTATACTGTATTCATTTATTTGATAATGATTTTTAAAGTGCTCTTTTAATAGCATGCTTCCAGCCATCTCCGAGTTTCAATTGACAGTAATCTAATCTACTGATTATTTTGAAAGCAAGACTGATGTTACTTCTTAAGGAACAGAAGTAGTTAATCATCCTGCAGCAATGAAGCATACATTTGGAAACATTTCCCATTTTGTTATTTTTCCCAAGAGAGCTTGTAGATGCATATAGGAAAAAAAGTAAAACGTCCATTGAAATATGTATTGAAATAAATGTCAAAAATAAAATATTATATTAGGAGGTAAATGAATGTAACACAAGTAGTAACATTGATTTTTCAATGAAATAGATCTATTTAAAGATTTGCAAAGTAAAACTTTCCCAAGCATATTTCCTTAATATCTCAGTAGGAATTACCCAACATCTTTGGAGAGTTTTCCCAATATGACAATTTTTAAATTCTCCCCAAAATTAAAGAAGTGAAAATGTGAATTAGAGCAGCAAGACTTAAGGCCTATAAGTAAATAATCCTAGGAAGCCTAGAAGGAATGGAATAGAGTAGAAAAGAATAGAAAGCATGGAATAAATAAATGCAGAGTATGACATTAAAAATTAATAATATAAGAAAATTTCACTCAACTGGAAAAAAGGCACAGTCCTATGATCAAAAGGGACACTGTATACTAAGAGCAGACCAAGAACAAACATATATTGGAATTAAGTTTCAGAATGCCCAAGATGAAGAAAAAAGGCAGGCTAAAATATGAAATAGATAATAGGCTTCAAAACTAAGTTTCTTGACACCTTTTCTAATATTTTTCTGATTATTGAAATATTACATTCTACTTCCTTAATTTTGATATTATCTTTCTCTTTTTCTGCCGAACACATTTTTAAAACAACATTTTAGACACAGAATTACTAACATGAAGTTGTGTTAGATGATTTCACAAAGGCCATTTATTTGATTTATTTAGCTTCTTTACATAAAATCCAGAGCTTTCATGGAGTGCATTGACAGAAACAACCACTCCAGCCTTCCTCAGCAAAACTACATAATACTTTAGAAACAGATAATTTACTTTTGTAGTGTTTGCTGTACCATGCTTAAATAGCGTTTTAGCAAAAGTGACATTATTGTCTAAAGCATAACATCACGTGGAAAGTATACTTCTTGGTCTTCAATTAATTCAGATTTTCATTCTAATAAAATCTCATAGTTGACACATTTCCTGGTCTCTAAAAATATCTGATACAGAACACTGGTAGAACTGGATGTACACAGAAATTGTATGACTTGTCTGTAGGAGAGCTCTGGTATCTTCCAGGTTGCCAGTTCAACAAATTGTAGGAAAATACCCATGCTAGGCTTGTAAACTGCATACTGATTTGTCAATATTTCTGCCATGATGCTTATCTTATCAACTGCAAACTCAAGAACTCTTTTGTCACATTTAAAATAATAACACTGCAAAATTACTACAAGTCCATGGTTAGATTTCCTGAAGAATTCTCTTATTGTTTTTTATTTCTGCAAAAGCAATGTTATTGGGAAAAACTGTATTTGAAACACTAGATAAAGCTATGAGTCCATTTACCATCTTTTGAATTTACATATACTTTCTACAGACTAAATAAGGCGCAAATCTGAATAACAGATATGACTGGCTGTCTTGGAAAAAAATCCACCTCATTTTAAAGATTTCCTTTAGCATTGTGAGATTTTATAATGATGTCTTTGTTTCTAGGTTTCATTGTTACTAGTTTTAAAATGGGCTTTCAATAAAATTTCCTTCCTAAATTCAAATAAAAAAATATCTAGGATAGCCTATTGCAGATAACCATGGGTTATCGATAGCTATTAATTCCTATTAGTATTTTGTCTGGCTATAATCTATATTATGTTTTTAAAGTTGATTTATCTTTAAATTTTTTATATTATTATTACTTATAACCATTAAATGTTATAAAAATTAATGTATTTAGTATCCAGATTTATATTTTTATAAATTACATTAAACTTGTTAATTGTGTTACATAGCCCCTATGTTTAATTTTAATAAATTGAGAACTGAAGATCTGAAATTAGTTCATTAAGTCTAACACCATTCATTTTATTCAGATAATTTATAAAAAGTTTATATTTTTATCTTAATTTTTTGGGTTTTTGATACCTTTAAATTTCAAAATATTAAGGAAGTACAAAAGTTTTTTTACACAGAAACATTGCATAATGCTGAAGTCCAGGTTTTTGGTGTGCCTGTCACCACAATAGTGTTCAATGATAGTTAAGTTTTTATTCATCACTTCCCCTCCCCATTTCTTGGTTTCCAGTGTTCTTTACAGCTCTTTGTGGCAGTGTGTACCTGTTGTTTAGTTCCTACTTATTAATGAGAACATGTGGTGTTTGTTTTTCCATTCCTAAAACACTTCATTTAGGATAATCATCTCCAGTCCATCCAAGTTGCTGGAAAAGACATTATTTCATTCCTTTTTATGACTGAGTAGTACTCCATGGTATATATAGACCACATTTTTTATCCACTTATGGGTTGAAGGGCACTTAGGTGGATTTCACATTTTTGCAATTGTGAATTGTGATGTGATCAACATTTGAGTGCAGGTGTCTTTTTGATAAAAGGACTTCTTTTCCTTTGGGTAGATACCCAGTAGTGGGATTGCTAGATTAACTGATAAGTCTAAATTTGTTTCTTCAAAGAATGTTCATACTGTTTTTCATAGATATTATACTAATTTGCAGTCCCACCAACAGTGTATAGCATTCTTTTTTTTTTCATATCCAATCCAACATCTATTTTTTTTGACTTTTTAATTATAGCCATTGTGACAAGGGTAAGATGGTATTTCATTGTTGATTTAATTTGCATTTCCCTGGTAACTAGTGATGTTGAGAATTTTTTCCTATGTTTGTTGGCCATTTGTCCATCTTCTTTTGAAAAACTTCTGATGTCTTTTCCCACTTTTTAATGGGACTATTTGATTTTTTTTCTTGCTGATTTGTTTGAGTACTTTGTAAATTCTGGACCTTAGTAGTTTGTCAGACATATAGCTTGCAAATATTTTCTCCCATTCTGTAGGTTTTCTATTCACTCTCTTGATTATTTCCTTTGCTTTTCAGAAGCTTTTTTAATTTAATTAATCTGCATTTATTTTGTTGTGGCTGTAATTACCACTGGGGCCTTAGTAATAAATTCTTTGACTAAGCCAATGTCCAAAAGAGTATTTCCTATATTTTTCTTTTAGAATTTTTTATGGTTACCTACCTTACATTTAAGTCTTTTATCCATCTTGAATTAATTTTTGTAAGTGGTGAGAGATAAGGATCCTGTTTCATTCTCATGCATCTGGCTATCCAATTTTCCCAGCACCATTTATAGAGTAGGGCTTTCTTTTCCTAGTATATGTTATTGTCTGCTTTTTTGAAGGTCAGTTAGTTAACTATATGGCTTTGTTTACAGATTCTCTATTCTGTTCCACTAGTCATATATGTCTCTGCGTTTACACCAGTATAATTTCTCTTTTGGTATTATAGTGTTATAGTATAATTTGAAGTCAGGTAATGTGATGCCTTCAGATTTGTTGTTTATTCTTAAGATTCTTTTGGCTATTTGAGCTTTTTTTTCCACGTGAAGCTAAGAATTATTTATTCTAGATATATGAAATATGACATTGCTATTTTGATGGGAATTGCACTGAATTTGTAAATCACTTTGGGCAGTATGCACAGGTTCATGATGTTGATCCTACTAATCCATGAGCATAAGATGTTTTGCCATCTGTTTCTGTCATCTATAATTTCTTTCATCAGTGTTTTATAGTTCTCCTTGTAGAGATCTTTAACCTCCTTGGCTGAGTAGATTCCTAGATATTTTATTTTCTTTGTAGCTATTGTAAATGGAATTGAGTCCTTGATTTGCCTCTCGTTTTGACTTTTATTAGTATATAGAAATGGCACTGATTTTGTAGATTGATTTTGTAACTTGAGAATTTGCTGAATTTATTTATCAACTCTAGGAGTCTCTTGGTAGAGTCTTTGGACTTTTCTAGATACAAGATTATATTGTCAGTAAACAGGGATAGTTTGACCTACTCTTTCCTATGTGGATGCCATTTATCTCTTTCTCTTGCCTGATTGCTCTGGCTAGGATATACAGTACTACTTTGAATAGAAGTGGTGACAGTGGGTACCCTTGTCTTGTTCCAGTTCTTAGGAAAAATACTTTCAACTTTTCCCCATTCAGTATGATGTTTGCTATGGGTTTGTTTTATGTAGCTTTTATAATTTTTTGGGGAGGGGCTTGTGTTAGGTGATTTGGAGGAAATGTTTAAAGAATCGGGGCTTTGCTCTGAATTGGATGCTGTCAAGAAGAGGAGGTAATTCTAAGATTGGGCATCTTAATAAACCTTATATAGAAGAGGCATATGGTGACACTAGAGCTATAATTGGTAAAAGAAGCAGCAATCAAATTAGCAGAGTGGGATGTCTGCTATGTCTGTGCTTAGATAAACTTATGAAGTGGTCTTGTTTTTTTGTCTTGCTTCATCACAGTCACATCACACAGTATTGTGTGATATTGGTGTTCTGTGAGATTGTTTATGCTCAGTGGGAGACTGTCAAAGCATAGCTGTGAATGCCAGGCCAGCTTCTAACAACACTGAAGCTTAGATGTTAGTGGCATACTAATGTGTCATACTTAGATATTAGTCTTATAACTAATCAGTTCCCAGATGCTCTAGATTTATTTTCTCAGTCCCTACTTTGGTCAAGGGCAGACAGCATCAGTCCATAGGACATTAATCTATGACATTCAGATTTTCACAATTGCTGAGTTTATGATGATGTGGAGAATTTAGTCTGTAGTTAGACTAGTGTTAATTCCTCCTTCCCTCCTCCTCCTGCGACAGGATGAATTGTTGAATCATATAGTATGACAACGGCTGTGCAGAAACATTTAGGACTCTGGATAGGATGTATCCACCAAGTGCAGAAAAAGCAATTACCAGAAACAAAACAATTATCTCCCTTTGTAATAAGTCGTGAAGCCAGGGGTCCAGTTTATAAAATCCTGGCAATGAAAACATGCTCCAGAATCCAGCTGAGCCTGTTTTAGAAAGAGGTGGCTTTTCTTTTCTTTTCTTTTTCTTTTTTTTTTTTTTAGCCTAGTCATGTTCTACTAGCCTTGTAATATGTAAGTACAACAGTAAGCATTGCTAAACACAAACTCTCCCCTGGCTAGCTAAGAGGAAATAAAGGGCTGTATAATTGTCAATAAAAACTCTGGCTAATTAATTCAAATTTAACTGGTTTGTTGAGTTTCTGAAGCAGAAGTTATGCCATTTAAGAGGTCTGCTAAGGTCAGAGACAAGTTTTGGACCCCTTTTTGAGTTCTATTATCTTTGTTGTGGAAATTTCATTCACAGAGTATACATGAAGAGTGAGTTACTCCAAATGGCCTGTGACTATGCTTCCTTCATTTTGTTGGTTTCTAGATATTCTTCTCAAAGAAACATAATCCACTGAAGGGGTGGTAATTTTAAACACTGGAGGGTTTCTAAGAATTAGCGTCAATACACAAGACAAGTTGGTGCATAGTAGAAGGGTGCAAGCCTGATGTTAAAGAAGTAGTATTAGTACTACTAGAAGTAGTAGTAGTACTCCAGTGGGGTACAGACTATATTGGGAGTATAAGAATTATTTAGCACACCAGGAAGGAACCAACTTTACTTCCTTTAAGATAGACAGATTTCTTTCTTCCTTTCTTTCCTTCCCTCCCTCCGTCTTTCTCTTTCTTTCTTTCTTTTTTTCTTTCTTTCTTTC
>CAUYRT010063011.1:0-36002 GCA_963574885.1 Lepilemur ruficaudatus | reverse complement strand
AAATTTCAGTATTTAAAATAGTAGACAGTTCCAGAAACAACCTATTCTTGCTTCCCAACACTATCTGACATTGGAAACATTGGATTCAAAAGATCTCATCCTCCTCTGGTATCCCTGTCAACCTGAGATTCATTTTTTTACGTAATCCCACACTTCTTCTAAGCTTTGGTCTTGTCTTTTGTTTCTGTGTTCCCTTTCTTCCTCTGATTTGTTTAGCACATAGGCATAATCTTCAACCTCTGAGACTCTTTGCATGATCCATCCTGTTCTTAAGACTTTCCACTTTATTTTGGAGTTCCTTGAATGTTTCCTTCATTTCCAGGATTTCTCTTTGGTTTTTCTGTATTATTTCAATTTCTTTGGAGAATTTTTCATTCATTTCCTGATTCATTCTTGTGGTTTCTCTATGTTGGGATTCAATTTTATCTTCAATTCCATTGAGTTTTCTAACAATCCATATTCAGTCAGTTTAATCATATCATGTAAGTTGGTGTCAGTTGGCGGTGATTGAGTATTTTCCTTTGGAGGTGACTTTTCTCTCTGATATTTCATGTTTCCTGTGATCTTTCACTGGTTCTTTCTCATCTGGGTACTTTGTCAAGGACTGGAGGTGCTGGGACTGGATTATGAACTAAATTCTGGGATTCCAGAGGAAAAATCCTTGGCAGAGCTGGGGAGATGTGATCTAGGCCTGTATTTTCTTAGAGGAGTTTGAGCCTGTTGGGTATCTTTGACCTGATGTCTTCACCTTCTGCTTACAGAGTTTAGTGAGTTTGGACCCCTTGCTTAGACACCCAGGAGTTAGATCACTCTTGTGCATGCAAGTCCACTATCAGCCACCAGATTGAGGTGCGAGGCACTATACTGGGTTATGATTTTACTCTCTCTTTTGTTACTTGTGATTTACAAGGAAGAGTCAATTACCAAGGTATTCCAAAACTTTTGTAATGCGCTTGAAGCTTCCAAATAGGATATACAGGTATCTCAGTCTTTGGGGAATGTCCTGCCACTCCCAAAGGTTCCTAGAGTCTTGTGATTACTTTAGGTGGGGTGAGAGGAGCAACAGTTATCAGTGAGCCTAAGAGAGAATACTTCAGAGGTTGCTTGATCTGTAGCTAGAGGGGAGCTGCTAATATGTTATTCAGAGATCTTTCATCTCTCTTGCGGAGGAGCTTCTGGTGGGGGAAGTCAATTGGTGCAATTGCTAAGGACTATGGTCAAGATTTTCCTTCCTGAACCACAGGCCCATAAGTTGGGCACAGTCTGGGTGCCAAGGGCAAGCCCTTGTGCTCTGATCTTATCAGATGATCAAAACCAACCAGCTATATGTAGACATCACTCTGTCCCCTTTTACTTAATTCCAAGGTCCCACATATTCAAGCTAGTCATACAAGGAAAGTGACTTTTCACCTTTCTCCCGAACTTCCACGGCTGAGTCTGTCTTGCTGGGCTGGGAGGGAGGCAATGGATGTGACTGCCTCAAGTCCCAGACTGAGAAACATCTTTTCTCCTTTTTTCCCCTTCCTCAAGGGCAGAGTCTGCCTTGTCAGAGGGGAAGATAACCTGCCAGCCTGTGGGTAAGGCACTTCCTAGAGCTACCTGGCATCTCACCTCAGGCAGCTAGTCTCATTCCTCCACCCCTCCAAGGGTGGGTTTATCTAATTGGTATGTAGCCTAAACCTCAGGGCTGTTGGAGAAGCCCTGCCCAAGGTCACTGAGGGTCCCAGCCCAGGGAGTGACCTGCTTTGCAGCTCGGCCCCTGCAGAGGTGGGGTCAGTCCCTTCTGCATGAAAGAGGTCTGGTCACAGCCAAGAGCCATCTTTAACCCCAGCAGATCTCAGCCCAGAGAGCATACTCCCTCACCCCTCTGCAATTCCCGGGAATGGGACTTCCGCTTTGGCTGGAGGCACCAGCAATCAGGCCACAGTAAAGGGGAAGACACAAGTCTCCGCTTGAAAGGCTGTCCTCTAGGCTGTTTCTACTGCCTTTCAGCCACCAGCAGGGGAGAGGAAGCAAAGCAGAGGTAACGGTCTCCCGAAGGGGTTTCAGGATGAACAGCCTCTTTCTCAACTCCCCGCAGGGGCGGAGTCAGTCCCTTTGGCATGAAGCACCCAGGAGATTGTGGGTGGCAATGTCTCCCCAGGTCACAACTGGAGAGGCAACCTCCCTCGCAACTCCGCCCTGCCAAGATGGGCTCTGCTCTCTTGGCACAGAACGCAGGTGGCTGGGTGGGGCGGGAGACCGCCCAAGTCCAGCCTGGTGAGTCAGCCACGCAGGCCACCACGCTCCCCCTTCCATCCCTTCAAACGCCCAACCCAAATGGCCGGAATGGGAGGACCTGGGGTGGGATTGGGCAATTGGAAGGATTCTCTCCTTTTTTCCGTCTTCCAAATGCCGGACCTGTTCATCTGGGCTAGGGCAGGGACGAGGGCTGAGACCGCTTCCAGAGCAACCCTCAGCGTTTCCCGGCTACGGGGGCCGCGGCTGAGTGCCCGCTCAGAGCCTGCGTGGAAGGCGCCAGGGCAGGAGGCTGGGCTGGAGTTCGCGGGCTGCTTATACTCGGCACTGAGCCCACTGCTTCTCCAACCCGCCAAGTCACAACTGTTTAGGTTCAGGAAACCATACTCGCTCCATCTCTCCAGTGCCTGCCAAAACCTCAGCGAGTTCCAAGGGCAGAGCCTCCTTTAAGGTATATGCCTTGTAAACCTCCCGAGGTGAGATGCTTCTCTCCGCACTTGCTTCTGCAGGACAGGGAAGTGGCTCCGCGGCTCGGACCCTCCCCCACCCAAAGCCGACTCAGAGGAGCACACAGGAGAGTTCACAGTGTTCCCCGCTCCAGTTTTTACTGGGCACAGCCTGTCTGCCTGCACCATGCTTCCTGCCGACTTCAGGCACTTCCCTGCCTGCGTGGGTGTGGGGCTCGGTGGGGTAAGGATTGTCCCCCGGGAGTCAGAACGCCCAGCCAGTAGACCTGTGCTCCCTCCCTAAGATATATGTCTGATTCTCCTGGCTTTGCGGAAGATTCTCTGAATCACCTTTGTTTTTCACGGGTGTTTTTTGTCCCACGCTGTTTCTCTGCAGGTTCACTAAGCTGATTCTGTGGAAGTGCAGTTCACTCGTGTAGTTGTCCGCTTTCTTCACCTCCCACTCTGACAGCAGAGAGCCAGGAGGTCACCCCTAATCTGCCATTTTTCCTCCTCCTAAAAATATAATTTTTTAAGAAAATTATACCTTTGCTGCCACATGTCTGATGATCTAGAATTCATATTAAATGTTTAAAAACCACTAAATTTAAATATCAGGGATCTCCATTTGCAATTCTAAGATACAGATAAAATTGTCTTTAAAATAATCCCACTCTCAAAAGGGCCAAAAACAACCAGATATTTTATTTTATTTTCAAATTTTTTTAGCTTCCTCTTTTTATACTTCTGAGACATACCTTCCATGTGTAAAGCTGAAGGAATTTCTCATTAGTTAGCACTGAATGTTGACCTAGAGATAAAAATAAATACATTTCAACATTGTAGTACAGTGAAAAGAGGAACTGGTATAGAATTGGAATATAAAAATAGCAACAAAAAAAAATTAAACCTAATGAATAAAACATGAAACAGGTAATTGTTTTCTGAATGAGAAAGTTTTGACATCATTCACAAGCTGAACTGTCCACCTTTCACTTTACACTACCTAGATTGATAGCTTGTATATCCCCAGGATATACAAGCTATACAAAAAAAATATTTTTTTTTGAGGGCTTGGGGAGGGTCTTTATTAAATTGATGCTTTAGTCTCAGTCTCTGCCAGGAACTGGGGGAACTGCCACTCCCCCCAGGTTTTCTCAGACTTGCTGTCTTAGAGGATGGAAGCGGGAAGCCAGTTCTCCTCTAAGCACAATTTGGGAAGACAGACTAGCGTTGGGGTGCTCTCTAACAAAGAGCAGGTTTGATTAATTTAGTTGAGAACCTTCTTTTACCCACCAAGGATAAGCTCCCTCCCTGCTCTCCGTGATACATCTCAGCTTTTGTTCTTGTTTCTCTACCTGACCTGATTATTTCCTTCTCTCTAAACCTAACTATCCTTCCTTCAAGCATCACATCTTCCACGAGGCCTTTCCAAACTGTCCAATTCTTTTCCTCTCCATCTTAGTAGAATCACAAAACCACAGCCCATGGGAAAGCAGAAGAGAGGCTCCACTCCTGTGTTAGATATTTTAGATATTCCAATGGTTTTTGTTTTATGTTCATCCTGGCAATCAGATGTAATGATAATACAAACATATCTGGTGTCTGATAACTAGTCTCTTGCTGAGAAAAAAAAAAGGAATTACTATTTCTCATGTGCTGACTGTGTACAAGTACTTCCTACATGTCATAATTAATCCACACGTGGACCTGGGCCACCTCTTCCAGGATGTCTTTGTGTTGTACCTTTCACCAAGCACCTCATTACAAATGGGAAGGAGGATCAAGATGCCTTGATCTGCTGTAGGAAAGGAAGGGTTCACATACTCTCAACCATCATCACTGGCAAACTTTCTCAGATTTCAGCTGGTTGCTGTAAGATCATACCACGTAACAAACCACTTATGGGGACGTGGATATCATGGCATAGGTCTGTCCAGATAGCATGACACTTAGAATCAGACATCCCCAGTTACCCCACAGAGATTTATTTTTATGGCAAGATGAATAAAACACATCTGCCTTAAAATTCCTGCCAGACGAAAATATTTCCACCCCCCTACGTGGCACCAATCAAAAACCTGGGAGAAATATCAGATGCAGGACAGGTACTAGATACGCTAACCATTCGTGCTCTAGGAATTGAATCCGTGTCCCTAAAAGCAGTCTTTTCAGCCCTTACATTCTCTGACATCAAATTTACACTTTATTGTTTAGTCCTCAACCTCTCAAAAATAGTCCCAAGAAATCACTTTTAGGTCGACCACCACGATTGCTATCATGTGCCAAGGTCGATAGCCCTTTTACCCAGTGCTCCGGTGGTAACTCTGAAATAAGTTTGAAGCTGAATCAAAGAAACCACAACACCACTGGTTTTCGTAGAGACATTTGTCCTTGGTCCTGATTTTCTACATTTATGGAAGTTGTCTAAAGTTATCGATAATTACAAGTTCCCTTTTATCCTATGTTAGGATAGTCAAGACATATATAAATTTAATAAATAAATGCTAAGTGCTTACTATGTTTATATAACTTAAGTAATTATTATGTTGTTTATTCTCTGCAATTCTGTGAAAGTAAACATTCTAGTCTGCAAACCTGACTGTCCCTCCTGGCTAGATACTTTTCCATGGCTGCCACTAGATCCAGAATAAAGTCCAAGTTCCTAAGCCTAATTGGCTCCTGTTTCTCTCTCTTTCCTGCTCTCTAAAGAAAGTTCACCTCTGGGCCTATTCTGGGCCTTTTGGGATGTAGAATCAGGAGGTCAGTTAGACAAAGAAAGGACCAGAGGAGGAGGAGAGGCTTGGAAGACATCAACTAAACTTAGAGAGACGGACGAGAAAGGAGGAGTGGAACAGGGACAAGAGGAGAACTGGGTGTCAAGGCTGAAGATTAAGAGTCACAGAAGCAGCTTTGAGGTATTAGGAAATAAGAGGAATAGAAAATGGGAATTGGATAGGAGGAAGTGAGGACATTGATGTTCTTTGAGAAGTGCAAGTAAAGATCAGGACTGCTTAATGATTTTTTTGTTGTTACTGGACTGGGCTTTTTTTTTTTCACCATAAAACAAAACCGGGCTGTTCCAAAACCCTGGAACTTATTAGCATCACAAAAGTAAAGAACATAAACCTTGTTGTTCACTTTGCCACCATGACTTCTCCTTACGCCCCACCCCACTATGTCTCCAGGAGTTGCCCACAGTTTGCTGAGCCCACCACGCTTTTTCTCACATCTCTGACAAGTCCTTGCACTTGTCAAACACCATCTGTCTACCTAGAGCACTCATTCATCCCCTTTTATGCCAGGCTGAAGTCTACAGTTTCTTCAAACTCAGCTTAAAGACTCATCCTCCAGGAAGCCTTCCTTGCTACGCCTCCCACAATTTCGGTTCAGATCTGATAGATGCAGACACATGAAACAGAAAAGGCACATGCCTGCTTTCTCCGTCTTTTACTTCAACCTTGCCAGTTACCCGAGCGTCACAAGGGCAGGTTGGTGAACAGCAAGAAAAGGAACAAGGTCCAAAGTGAAACTAGGAGAAGGAAAAAAAACACACACAGTACCAAGAGCTCAGAGGGATATAAAATGAAGCCTTTCACAAAAGACACTAACAGAAAATGATTCATGAAGAAGGTGATATCTGGTTTGTAGTAAAAGGACTGGGATTTATAACAAGGCTTTGAAGATGGTTGGGTAGATATGAAATATCCAAAAAACTGTGATCTCACTTCCTAAGCAAACTCCCAAAGATGGTAATGTGAGGAAAACAGAAAGCTCTGACTACACAAATATCTGAAATTTTATTACCTGAAAATTCATCATGAACAGACTTCCAGAAAAGATTGAGTCTGGCAGCAATGATCCAAAATCCTTCCTAGAAACTGAGCGAAATCACAAAGGAAAAATAAGAACAGGGGAAAATCTCACAGACAAGTTTACTTTGGTTAAAGTCCAGTGGCAGAGAATGAATCTACTCTAGCTAAGTAGAAAGACCTTTTTGACATGATTAAACTATCAGTCATTACAAAACTGAATAAACAAACTCCACATCTCCAGAAATGACTGAGAACCACACTGCGGAACTGAGCTGTGGACGAAACCACTGCTCTCTTCTCTGAAACCTACCTGCGGGACTCGGCAGCTGCCACCTGGTCAGAAGCTGCCACAAAATTGGGCACTTGGGGTGGCGTTTGCCAGCAGAGCCAGAAGAATGGCCTGCACCCCACTTCTTTCCTCCAAATCTCATGCAAGTAAATAAAAATCGTATTTGGAAACCCAGCTGAGAGGGAGTCTAGGAAGTGTGGTGTTTCGTTTTCCAGCTCTTCCATATAGAAAGGCATGCTGGACACAGATGGACACAGATGTTGGCCATCAGTTCAACAGATCCAATCACCCACAGGCACACGCATCTCCTCGGCAAAGCATGGCAAAGCCTCTGTGGGTTTTTTTGCTTGGAGATAATGCAGATGAGATTAGTTTGAAGGGCTCATTAGGAAGATAGCCACGATTTTCCTTCCTCACAGTAGTAAAGGAATACAGAAAAGAACTAAAATAACAAGTAGTTCTAAATTCAAAGGGACCAGGGCAGAGGTGAGGTGGCCACCACTCAGCGTGGTGTTCTATCACCAGAACATGCAAGGGCTGTGCTGCCTTATTGAGAGTAGGATCCTGGCCACACCAGATGGAAAATCTGCACTGAAATGTTTTCTACTCTGCTTTATCATTCATGCAGCAGACTTTTCCCAAGTCAGAGTATAAGAGCATTGTCTATTCCTACCAGTAAAGTAGGGCTGGACCTAGTAACATTGCGTGCCTGGCACATGAGAAACACCGCCCTACAATACCAATTTCAAACAACCAAACAAACGTCAGAGACAAAGTTCTCCTATTAGTATGTTTCTCTTCCTCCCCAGCCTTCTCAGGCTGGTAAATGACTGGCAACTGCATTCATTCAACTAAACATCTTAAGTTCCTAAAAGAGAGAGATTGAGAGAGAGAGAGAGAGAGAGAGAGAGAGAGAGAGAGAGAGAGAGAGAGAGAGAGAGAGAGAGAGAGAGAGAGGGGCAGGCCAACAAGAGCCATGTGATATCTCACAATTACTCACTGCTGGGGGAAGGGGAGGCAGGGACAGACCCTCTCCCGTCAGTACTGAACACACAGGGAGAAACCCATGCACTAGCATGAGAAACTAAGCTACGATTTGTATCACCTGCAGGGAAATTTTTTAAAAAATGAGAGAAGAGAGACAATACATAAGACCAGAGGAAAAAAGAACACTAACAACATTAAGGGAAAAAAAGAAAACAAATGATGCAACAGTATCATCTTAAATGGCAACAGAAGTAGCAAAGATCAGATTCCACTACAGAACATAAACTACAGAGAATCTTTCAGAATTAGGTAAAAAATACAATGGCGAAGGAAGTAGAAAAAACATTTGAAAAACACAAAGATCTAGAAGATAGGATTTTGAATGTTCCCAACACAAAGAATGGATAAATATTCATGGTGATAGATATGCTAATTACCCTGAATTGATCATTACACATCGTATACGTGTATTAAAATATCACTCTGTACCCATAAATATGTATAATTACATGTCAGTTAACAACTTTATTAAAAAATTGAAAAACAGACCAGGTGTCTTATGTGAGTAACTGGTTTTCATTTACTGAATTTTTTTTTAACAACTTTGTCTCTCCCTATTTTCCACAAATGGAACGGGACAAGTGAGAGAAATGATAGTCGAGACTCACCAGGGACGCCAGCACACACCTGTGCTCTCGGCCACCCTCCCTCCACGCACAGCCGCACCTTCCCACCTGCTGGCGGCTTTGTCAGGGATCCACCTGGGCTGGCTCCTGCCGGACACTTTGGGTCGTTCAGAATGTCACCCTCTATGTGGGGAAAGAGCAGAGGGAGGGTGCACAGGAGCATGGATGGTGAGGAGCTTGCTCCGGGGAACGTGGCCCTCAATCCTCCTGATGCTGCCATCCTGGGCGGCTGCCACATCTCCTCCCTGTGCTGCAGCCACTCCCTGAGCTTCCTGAGCATCTCCTCCTTGCTCTTGAGCTCCACTCACACTGCACCTTCCAACTGGTTAACAAGTGTGGCAATCACGTCACCTGGTAGGGTGGAGGGGCCCCTTAGACAGGAAAGGCACAGACAGAACTCCCAGACCCTGTGCATGTGGAGAAAAAGGACAGGACCTTCCGCAGGCAAGTGCGGAGGACACAACCACGGGAGGCAAGCCACTCTTCCCTGTCCCCGAAAGCCAAGGTCTGCCACTCTGCCTTCCGCCAAAGCAAGCTTAGTCACACCACAGCCCCTTGGTCTGCTCCTGGGCTGGCACCGTGGCAAGTTTCTGCTCACCTATCTGCACCTGCACCTGGGCTGGAACAGGGTGGAAAGCTCTCCTTCTAAGTGGCACCAGCGGCACCTGAAAGGCTTGTTACAACACAGATTGCGGATTCCACTCCCAGAGTCCCTGATTCTGCAGGTCTGGGCTCAGCCCCAGAATTCGCATTTCTATTGAGTTCCCAGGTGAGACTGCTGTGCCCATGCGGAGACCTCACCTCGAGAACTGCTGCTCCAAGCCTTAGCCTGGCTCCTTCTGCCTCCGGGTCCTCCTCTTTCCAGATCCTGAGCAGCCTCCCTTGGCAGGAAGTGACTCCTCCCTGTGCCCTTTCTATCTGATTTTAAAACTTCAGAGGGTGATAAGACAGTCGTCGCTCACCACCCTCGGAGGCTGCTTTGTAGGGTGGTTGAGAATGCATCACTCTGGAGACAGAGATCTGGGTTCAAGTCCTGCCTCTGCTGCTTACAAACTAGGACTTCAGGGAGTGTTAACTTCCAGGTCTCTGCCGCCTCTTCCATGAATCGAGATAAAAATCTCCCAGTCCTACGTAATGCAAGCAAAGCGCTTCACCCAGTCCCCTGTACCCGGCATGTGCCTGGTCGCTGTGAGCTATCATCGCTGTTGTTGGAAGAATCTTTTCCAACAGATCCGCTTCCCCGCGTCTTCGTGATGCACCCAATCTACCCGACGGCCCGTCCAGCTGGGCTCCGCCCTCAAGCCTTGTCTTCAGAATTTCCCGACCCCGTCTGCTTCTGTGGCTGTAGAGTCCCCATAATCTCTCTTCTGAACTATTGTACGTCCATTAAATTATTTCCTAACAAAACCTTCTTTGCCAAATCTCCTTTTGCACCCCAGTCCTCTCCCGAAAGCACAGAGAGGATCCTGATACAACTCTGCCCTAAAAACCTCTAGGAGCTTCCAACATGCTCAGACTTTCCTGCTGTGAGCAAATGCATGAGTGGCTCTGGAGGAAGGGAGTGTCCCTGCCCTCTCCAGCCAACTCTGTTGATGTCCTCTTTTCCTTCAAAGTCAGAAGCCAGAAGGGCGCTTCCTCCTTCTGATTCTGGACTTTGCATTTGCTTTCCATCCCTAAATTCTCACAGTACTCTGCATTCTGTCAGCATCATCGTAGTGTTCTGTGAATTAGAGATAGAGTTGTGTGCCTGCCACTCACCAAACTGGGATGTCTCCAAAGTGAAGCAGGTCGCCTTCCGCTTTATATCCCCTAGAATTCAAATGCCATGCTATGAATTCATTTACTAGTGATTTCACAGCTACTTCAGGAATTATTTTTAAATATTTTGGAGATTAAGAATGTTTTTCCTCGTCATAGAAACCACTCTCCAGCTTGTCCTTTGTGCCATCTTGTTTTTATTTTGTCCTTTTCGTGCTCTGGAGTCATGTTCGCGAAGTCTAGACCAGAACACAGCAGCGAGTGGGACTTCTGGCTCCTGAGCCACCCTTAAGGCAGCAGAGTCCTTCTGAAGTCTGGCCTCAAGCACTCACTCATGGACCTTACGAGCCTTGAGGGGTTTTTTTATTATTATTTAAAATATTTCTCTAAGTCTCTTACTTTTCTAGTAGCAGTGTGAGCCTTCTGGGAGAAATCTGCATGTTGTTCCCAGGCCCACAAGCTCCACCACCCAGCACCAGGCACGCTAGCTGCCGTCCCTGACGGCGCCGTGCATGCGTTTAGCTGTCTGCATGTTCTGTGTCCACCGCTCAGAGCAGCACTGCACATTTCTATAGTATGTGCTATCTTTCTACAGTATGCAAAAAATTGCAGATCCCTTGTTCCTAAATTTGCTCACATTAGAATCACCTGGAGAGACTTTAAACTCTCCCGCCCCACTCACCAACACCGCATTTCAGTGGGCTCCATGCCAGTTAAATCAGGATAGACTGGGGAGAAGAGCTAAGCAACTGTGTAGGTTTTGAAGGATGCCCCCCACCCCCATTCCTTTGTACAAGAAGGCTTCAGAATCACTAGGTAGATTGTAATCATTTCCCACCTTCACCAGGTAAAGAAAATCTCTACCCTTCCTCTTCCTCTAAATCTCTGAAATGTTTCTGCTTCTCTTTCTGGACTGTGATCCCGGCAGGGTTCAAAGTGAGGTCAGTACCCCAGAGCAACCTTCTCCCAATCAAGTACCGAAAGCCTAGGAAGAAGGGGCAGATATTCTTTAACTGAGTCATCCCTATGAGACGGGAGGACATAGAAGTAGCTAAACCCACTGGGTCTCAGACAGCTGCCCTCTCTAGCCCCTGCATCTCCCTCACCTCTGAGCCATTCCCTGGACCCAGAGAAAAGCACCCCACTGGCGTCAACCGGACCTCACTGAGCACCAGGAGTGGTCACGAAGGACAGTGTAGGCATCCAGAAGTGGGAATGACAATGAAGAAAAGCCAGGTGGACACAGGGGAAGGGGTTCCACGAGAGGAAAGGTTATCATGGCGGTAAAGCAATCATACCCAAGAGCAGAAATTCCATACAAGCTGGAAAAAAGTCAGAGTCAGGGAGACATAAACTAAGTAACAAAACCTCCAGCTACTACCCAGGACCAGAAACCTTTCCAAGAGGTCCCAGCACCTACGAGACTAAGAAAGTTCTGGGAGAAGCAGGATTTTCCCCCAGCTTTCTGCAAACCAACAGAAGCCAAAGAAGGGACTGCAGCTGGGCCAAGAGTCGCTTCCTTCAACTCCAATTACACTTCCTCCCCACCTTCTCCCCTAAAAACAGTTTTCCTAAACTGAAAAATACTTAAGGGATCAAACAAATTTTTTTATTCTGCTAATAAGGAAAAAGACTCAGTCACACACTAAGTGGCAAAGCCAGAAACAAAGTCAAGTGTTTTGATTCTAGGTTAATTTTTTCCCACTGTGCTGTGTTTTCTAATTTATCTCCCACTGTCTCTAATCCTGCCAGGTCAGAGAATAAATTCTTACCTAGTTTAGAAAGCCTGTTTCCCAGGAAGCTGCTTTTCCCAGAAAGACTCTTTTTTAAGGCTGACTTGCTTTCTCATTGCATGCCCGTGGGTTCTTTAGAGAGAGAAAAGAGAGAAAAGAAAAAAACCACAAACCACAGAGAAATGGTGTAAGAGAAAACTAACAAGAGTGGCTGTTCAAGTCATTCCACCTTACAAATTCTGAGGATTTTCAACGTGGAGACCCAGTCCCCCAAGGCCAGCCTACTTGCTCACCGTTTCTCAGCCTTGGCGACGTGTTAGAAACGTTGGAGGGTTAAAACTCCCCACGCTCGGACCAGCTAGATCAGAATCTAAGTCGGCAGCCCAGACAGGAGGCCCAGGTGATCCCAGGTGCAGCAGCGCTGTTCTAACAGGCCGCGTGTTAGCTCCTCTGGACGCTGCGGCTCAGCAGCAGGTGTCACTGTGCCCGATGGGGACAGCTGAACATGAGCGAGGACATTTCTTCAGCAACAATGAAAAAAGAAAGTTAAGCAGCCACCCAATAGGGAATAGAGTCCCACGCTAATTTTAACATAAGCCCTCTAATTTCACCCGGTCAACGTTCATTTTTCTCTTCTAGCCTTTTTTTCTCCTTTTCTGTTCCACAAAATTATAGAGATAAAGCAGTAATGCTCATGGGATTGATACTGTTTATTGTTAGAGGTGGATGCCATAGCTTTTCTAGACAGTCTTCAGCGAAGTCCTATAGCTGAAATAAAGTACGCGGGCTCCTACCTCCTGTCTGCGGAGCTGGCGGCCTCGTCTGTTGGTTCTTCCTCTCCACCCCAGACCCGCTCTTCCTCCATCAAGGCTCGTCTAAGCTGGCACCTGCAGCGAAGCAACCTAGGAAGGCTTTCTAAGAGACATATCTATCTGGTTAGCATGCATCAGCTGGCTAGGCCCTGAATAGCAGGAAAGGATTGCAAAGGCAGTTCACTGGAAGGAGAAAACAGAGGCAAAAAACCATGTGTGTGTTTGGAACCCTGTGATATTACACTACAACCCCTTAAATGCATGGCTGAGCATTTCTCTTTGATTCCAAGTAAGGAGATTGGGTGTATCTCAGATGTGCCTTTATAAATGACTTGGGAGAGGCAGTGTGGTAGCAGGATTTGAACTCAGATTCAAATCTGACCTCTGACACTAGCCCATGGATAACATCCGTTAGCCATAGCTTGCTCACCTGTAAAGCAGGCATAATCATCTACTTTACGAGGTTGTTTTGGAGATTAGTGTTGTGTATGAGTACCTAGTACAGTGAGTGGGAATAATGGGCACTCAATTAATTATTGTGGCAAGAGGAATAATAATAGCAATTGTAGTCACAGTAGCAGCTGTTAGTGAAACACAGAAACAGAGAAAGAGCTTATATCTAAAACTGAAAATTCTCACTTTAGTTTTCAGTTTGTGAAAGATTGACATGAGTAATATTCATAGATGTGTAACTGAAGCTTACAGTTATAATAAATAAAACTCATTTAAGGAAGTCTTTCTAATTTCCAGTTTTAAGATACTGAAATGATATGCAAGGTTTGAGGTAACATTTTTCAGTTCTCTTATCAGGGAGACCAATTTGATCAAATGGTCTCTGATTTTAAAAGCGATGAGGAAACAGATTCTATAATGAATGCCGTATGCAGGATTGAGGAAATGAACATAAAATGAACGAATTGGTAATCAAGAGTGATTTCTTGCTGAATATGTGAGGAAATAACTCATTTTTTTTTTTTGGTAAAGTTTTTAGTAAAGACAATAATGACCCAAACTGGCAAGAAGGCATATAAAAACTTCTTTCTACAGGTTGTATTTCAGACAAATTACCAACAGATGCATAAATGGTTTTATAGATCAAAGAAAAGTATTAAATAGCTGTGTGGCCTTGGGGATGTTGCTTAAGCTCTCTGAACACCCATTTCTGTGCCAATAAAGTTGGACTATAATAGTGGTAGGTAGTAGTTAAGTATGTGGAGTTAATGAGTTCATGGTGCATAGAAGGCACTTAATATAGTGCTCATCATTTTGTTATTGTTGGCTATCATTTGTATCTGTGCTGCTAGGATTAAAGTAATTTAATAGAAGTATTTAAAGGCATATAAGAGAAAAATTATCTGGACAATTTCCAACATCTGATTCTGCCTCAAGATTGAAGTTCCAGGTATGTCACAGGCACCTGGGGCCCTCACTTGTTTTCAGGTTGTCAAGCAGGAACTACTAAATTTCTAAAAGCACTAACCAGAGTCCTGGGTTTTAATCAAGCAGACTAGTTATGCTTAGGGATGACACCTCTATTAACCTCTTCCATGAATTTTTCTACAAAGTTTTGACCACAACGTTGTGTTATAAAGAGTTTTTAATTTCTAACAATGGGAGATCCTTTCTAAGTATTAATAGTTACCAAACTAGCCTTTGTCATCACTTTAAACAACATTAGAAGCATACGCAAGAAGTTGTAAAGAGGAAGAAGAAAACTAATCTGCTAGAATAGAGCCTGCCTGTCTGGGCACTCCTCACGCAGTTATCCCGGCAGACTTCGTGAAAGGCAGCACAAGCCTGTTTTATTCACTTATCATCAAATATTTCTTAAGCACATAGGGTTGGCCAACTGCTGTAACAAGCAATCCCAAAACTTCACTGCTTGTTACACTGTAAGATTTAGTTATTTCTAATCAGCAGCTTTTGTCCAAGTAATGACAGAATCCCAAATTCTTCCATTAGTGACTTCGCTGTGTCCTAGGATATCTTCAAAGTCTTCCCATGGCTGCTCTGTGCTCAGCCAGAAAACAAGCAAAACGGTGATCTTAGAAAACCAAGTGACTGACACTCAACCACCCCATTTCACAATACATACCATCACTTCTGCCCACAGTGCGTCGGCAAGAACTAGTGACATGGTCCCAACTGTATGCAAGGAAAGCTGGGAAAAGTGGCCAGGCAGCCACTTCCCAGAAACAGCTCTGCACTCTGGAACAGGAGTATGATTCTGCGTTGCTCAGCCAGCCAGCCCTGCTGTAAGCACGTAGGGGTGGATCAATTTTAAAAATGGAAATTAAAAGTCCACCCTTTATGGAGGCTAGACTCCTCTAAAAAGCCCCTCCTGGTGGCTCCATGAGTTGTGTTGCCTTTTATCCACCTGACATTAGCCTCACCCCCACCTACGCTGTGGAACTACGTTTCCCAGAATTCTCTTTCAGTATCATTCCTGGTTAGATTCTGCCAATGAGGCCTTCACAAAGATTTTGAGAAGAAGCCGTTTTTCTCAGCAGCAGCTGTCTGCAGGCAGCTGAGATCATTGCTGGCAGCTGTCCTGGGCTCTCAACGCCCGCTCAGGAATCACCTGCTAGAAGCAGACAGCTGAGATCATTAACAGAAGTTTCCAGTGGCTTCCAGCCGTTCCCCAAGAGTAACTCATGTCAGTGCTCCGTGCAACTGGGATCACTGACAGTGACTCGCACACAAGCCTGTGCTTTCAAATTTGCTAAAAACTAATCTTCCAGACCTTCCCTCCCAGAGCCCTTCCAGTGCTCTGCACGGACTTCTTCCGACCCCAAACGATACAGAAAACAGAGTGACTTCTGTTTTCTAACAAAACTCAGTATGAAAAAACTCTGTGCATCTATTCAGTTATTCAAAAAAATATTTTCTAGTGCCTGAAACATGCCAGGCCCTAAGAGAATACAGTGACAGCCAAATAGATAAACTTCTGACTTTTCTGTGCCTGTTTATAATCCACTCAGTGACAAACACATTATGAAACATAATAAATCACCGAATGTATACCCTGAAGTGCTTTGAAGCAAAATTGTAGGAGGCTGAGAGTAAAACAGGCGGACTTCAAATAGGGTAAAATAAGAGTTAGAATAGGTAGACTCCCACTAATGTTACCAAGTTAAAAAAGAAAAAAGAAAATCAACAGTAATTCAATGTTACTAATCAAAAGAGATTTGGCAGACTCCTTGGAAATACAACTAATTAAATGTCCTTAATGTGTCTGAATTATAATTACATGACATGTCACAATTTATTACATGTATTACATGTAATATGCATCACATATAATAGGCACCCAGTAATGTTGCCCACCAAGGGCAGGGAAATCAGCCTCCTCTTCCCATGTCCAATCCATAGTGGACGGAAAACCCCAAAAATGCACTCCCTCCCTGGATTGGGAGCCTGTGAAACACTGTGGCACACACAACCACAGTACCCAAGCCCACGTGGCACCTCCCCCTCCCCCACTTTGGGAACCAGACATGCACCTCACAGAGAAGTGGTTAAAGCCCTTAAGAGGAAAAAAAAAAAAAAGCCTGTTTTGTGTGTTCTCTGTGCACTTTATTTTCGGGGTACCGAGGTACACCATGGTCTGTGGCCTGAATACTCCTTCTTGCCACTGAGTAAATGTAATTAAAGAGTATTTGTCTATATTTTATCCAGTGTTTTGTTCTCAAAAGGACAGTGGTCTAGACACCTAATCTGCCCTTTCACCAGAAAATTCTTTTGGCCTTTTCCCACTCAACGTCTCACTGTCCGTTGTGACGACTTCTCAAAGTCTATGTCTGCTATGAACTGTTTGGCTGCAAGTAACAAAAAATTATGATGAAATTTTCACTACAAATAGTTCTGGGGTTTTTTCCCTCATGAAACAAGTCTGGAGTTAGGCATTCTAAGCCAGTGTAGCTGCTCAATGACAATGACAAAGACCCAGGATCTTTCTACCTGTCTGCTCAACAAAACCTAGTGTTTTGGCCTTTATCATCGTTGCTTGTCAAAATGGATACAAGTAAGCTACTGCTCCTTCAGAAATTCGTCCATTTTATAAGGAAAACAAAGGGGGAAAGCCAAAAGGACAGAAGTCTGGGCCTAACCAAGTTTGCCCATTGTGATTAAGAAATAAAGTGAACTTTCTCTTATTTCTTATTGACAGAACTAAATTACATGGCCACCCTCCAACAGTCAATGGTAAAGATGCATAAAAAGACCATTTCTGATTTAGACCAATTTGAGATCTCCCTTGCTGCCTGAATAAATGTGGATTCTGTGAGCAGAAAAGAGAGGATTGGAGAGTTATTCCAGTATTGGGTAGGCATTATATCTGCCATAACACTTAACACATTCTCAGGGTCTAGCCCTTTCTACCTGGAATGGCTTCTCTTCCCCCTTCATCTATATATGTGTCTTCATATCCTTCAAGTGTCAGCTTGTGGTTACCTTTTATTAAAGGCTCTGACATCATCCTGTGCCCATGGGTCTTGCTCTTTTCCATGTACATACAGACTGCTTACAGCTATTACCGTGTGTATCTTTCCCAAGCTAACCACTTGCTACTTTGTTACTGTTTCCATCTCCCAGTCCAGGAAGCTCCCCCAGAGTAGGTATCACATCTCACGTCAAATAGCCTAGTGCCCTGAACATACACTACATGCAAACTCAATGTGGATTCTTTACTAGAGAACTAATTGATTGTCTCATTATTTATGCTCTTCACAACTCCCCCTGCTTAGTGACATTTATCCTAAAACTCTAATCCTATGACCCTATTTTATACCTAATCTTACCACTCTGGTTTTAGACTTTATTAACTTCTCTGGCATAGAAACTCCATTCTTCTTCACCCTTTACTACTGTGATGATTTGTTACAGGTTACTATTACTAGTGTTGGTTTATATAATTCTATTCTAGTTATCCTATGCTTCCAGCTATCTATTTTCTGCCTCTTTTGCTGGTTTCTCTTTCTACCTTATTCGTCTTTAGGGTTTTTGTTTTTGCCGCCACCATGGCTTTTTCTGATGCTCCCTCCCCACACACTTCAGTTATGTGGTTTGTGAAGTCTGAAAATGAAAAGAGCTTGCTTGAAATCACTTAGCTAACTGGGCATTTGTTCATCTTTTCATGATTCTTGTTTTATCTTTAATATAGAGCAATTATATGTGGATATTGGCCTTTGGGGGGACTTCATGCAGGTGGCTGGCCACTTAGCATGGTGGAGATTTCCTTTTAATTATATTCAGGTCAAATGCCTCCCACAAAGTAGGTAATCTGGACTGATTTCTTTTTGTCATTCTAAATGAGTGTTCATACTAATTTTTTCTTTCTTTTAAAGAAAGAAAGAAAAAACAATCTTTTAAAGATTGTTTATTGAAAAAACAGGTTTGGTTTTTAAGAATCAGATTCATTTGCTCTTAATTTATTTTATTTCCCCATAGAGCAGACATATTTCAAAAATGTTTTACTTTAATTGTTTTTTGTTTAGACTAATCCCTTATAAAAGTGCAAAGTGTCCACATGCTAAAACAAATGTGCATTTGAATGCACAATGGATTAACCAATTTTCCAATAATTAACTTTTTAGATTTTGCATGTGCACTTGTTGCTCATTTGACCATATAATAATTAATTAGCCTTAATTATAATGGATTGCACCTTCAAATGCTGCATGCATATTCTAATAGAATGACAGCATTTTACATGACTTTTTATATTTTATTCAAACAGACAAGCACTCACAAGCAAAGGAAGTGAGATTTTAAGGTGGGGGATATTTCACATCTGGAGAAGTCAACATTTTGATTAATGAAGTGTTACAGTTGTTTTTAATGTATTTATTTGGTGGTGCATTCAGCAAAATTAATCCTGATAGATGAAATGTGTTTAAAGCACTGCTTACAAAATGAATGGTGTCTCCAAGCTAATAGAGTTACAAATGAACAGGAGGGAAAAAAATGAAGACTTTAAAAATGAGTCAAGTGAAAATAAATGCCAGATTAAAAAACAATTTTACTGTGTGTGTCTAGAGAGACAAAAAGAACTCAACTGCAAAAAATTTGACTTATGGACTAAGTGAGCAGCTGAAATATTTAAATTCCAGCCTAATGCCATTCAGTCATAATGGTGAAAGGCTACATTGAGCTGGGCTTCTTACTGCAATTGTGATACATAGAGCTGAAAGGCGAAAACCAAAATTACATCCTGCGAGATAGATCCAGAGTCAAGGGGAGCATCTTTGCCACTCACTGTGATTACTGGGAACTGTGGTGTAGCTTGAGAATTAGGAAAAATGAGCCAGAAAGAATGAGTTGGCTCAGGCATCTAAGAAGCAGTGGGGATTAGCACTGCAGACCAGAGCCAACTCCTCCACAGGAACTGCTGCCCACTTCACTTCTTGATTTGAAAGCAGAACTACTTACACCATAATAAGCACTAAAGGGAATTTTTCAAGCAGAAAAAAAAATCCCAATAAAACATAGAAATGTAGGGAAGAATGGAAAGCAATAGAAAGGTGGAAATGTAGGTAAATCTAAATAAATATTGATGTATAAAACTATAATAATGTCTTGTGGGGTGTTAAATATATGTACCATTAAAATAAATGATGACAATTACATAAAAGACAGGAGATGGATATATGCAATTAAAATATTTATTGTCTAACATCAGGAAGTAACAAAAGTACTATCTGCATGTAATCTCTGAGATAACCACTGTAAGAATAGGATGGATGGGTAGGTACATGAAACTATGGTTTGTGTGCCTTTCTGTATGCATAAAATGTTAACGGGAAAAAAAATACCATAATTTTGGCACATGGCCAGGAATTCTTATTTCTAAGCTTTATCTACCATTCTGTGGCATCTTCCCAGCACCTTGAAGGGGAGCATAATGACATAGGCTCATTTTTCCAGATCCTCCCCTCTCTCATTATTCTTCCTCCAAGCCTCCCCCACTCCCAGATCTTCTTTACCCAAGGCCAGCTTTCCTGAGCCTGTGTTCTAGCAACTCCAACAGAAAAATCCCTAGAGCCACAGAAGTAAGCATCTCCAAGATCTGCCCTGTTTGGTCTCCCCTTTGACATGCACTGATCTCATTACATTAGGACAAAAATGAGAAAGTTCTGTTATCCAAGTAGTTGGGGAAACAACATATTTTATTCCTCTCTTGAGATTTATAATACACATTAGTTTATTAAAATTCCCAATGAGTCCTGCCATAGACAAACCTCTGTACCTTTGTTTCATCCAACACTTTCAACATGAATTTGTCCACAGAAGTCTTTTTTACATCACAGAACCTCATTTATTCAAATATTTATAGAGTACCATAAATATGGTATATGCCAAACACTATTTTCTATACCGCTAATAAAGCAATGAACTCCAGGAGTTTACATGCTTAGTGACAGGAGGCAGATGGTAAAGACTAAAATAATGCATGATTTGGGTAGTAACAAACACCGTGAATGAAAAGTAAGCAGAGCATGGAGATAAACAATGACAGCTGAGGTTGGGGTATGGGTGGTAGAGGAATTCACAGAACATAACTTTAGAAATTCTGCCCTAGGTGTATACTCAAGTACTAACCAATGTGAAAAGGTCTTACAAAAGAAGGCTTGAGAAAATCTGCCGTGCACTCTCTTCAACCTGATTAACATGTGTGGGTTAAGTACGAAGATACTTACTATCTGACGTTGAAGACCAGTGTTGCTGATGGGGATTATTGGTGGGGTAACAAGGAAGGCTGGGTCACGGGGGCATCCAGGAGATGCAGAGCCCCTAACATTACACTTTGTAGATGGTATTATACTAATCAGTGCACTCCGAGGGCAATTTTCCCTTCTTTTAAAATTGGAGGAATGTAACATTTACACACTATTTTGAGCTTAAAGATCTTAGCTTCTTAATTTTTATCCTACAATGGTTTTTTATTAGCAGATAGTTGACAGGTGTAATTTTTCCTTCCTACAGACAAAGAAACTGGATTACCAGATTTCATGCTGTTCCACATATCATAAAGCAGGTCAATCCACGTATTCTTTTATCCACTGATTCACAGCACCCATTGAGTAGCTACTGCATGTGTAGCCCCAGGTTAGATGCTGGGCATGCAGAAATGAATGTGACCCAGAGGAACTGACCACCACCTTGCGTTACTAGTCAGAAGGTTAGGTACTTCCCCTGTGTGTTTCCCAGCCTCTGTCTGAAGACATCAGTAAAGGCTTCACAAAGATATGTAACTCATTTGTTTCTGACTTTCCCAACCCACAGAGAACACAATAAATAGAGTCAATGCCTGAGATCTATTAGGGTTGTCACCCATGAAGCCTTTGGATGGTTTCTAAATACTTAGGATAATGGTCAATATAACGATATTTTGCCAATCAATAGAAACACAAAAATCACAAAAACAGAACTTCTGCCCATTCTTCCCACTGGGAAGCATCTGCTTAGCAGCATAACTTCTGAATACTCAGAAGACCTGAAAAAAGTACACTCAGAACCAGTTGGAGCAGACAAGCAGTGATTCTAATCCAGCCCATGAAGGCATATGGCTCATCTGAAGCAGAAGTGGTTAAAAAAAAAATCTAGGCCAGGAATCTGAAAAGTATCATGGGCAGCAAAGAAAGTCATAATGATTGTCCTTATGAGTCATCTGCCATCTGCTTCTCATTCCGAAAAGATAAGTCAAGGTACAGATAACTAACTAGGAGTAAAGCAATACCAAGAAAATGCAAAACACACTGTTCTCTAGAACGATAAGAGGAAACATGACATGTATTGTAATAGAAGCTATCAAAAGGAGATCAGAGTGATTCAGAACCTCACTGAGCAGGCTGGGAAGACACAGGTGTTGTGAGGCCCAGAACCTGCAATAACTGATACAGGAAGGGGAAGGAGGCCAATACTTTGGCCAACCAGAGAATTGGAAGCCAAGAGACTCCACAGGCAAGTTCCAGTTTACCGAGTCATCCTTGTCAATCTACCTGCTGTCACAACTTGCAATGCAGAGATAGGAAGAGGCCCTAATCAGCAGACTCCATTCCGATGAGGAAGAGAAACTGATAGCACACCTGAAATCTCTTCTTAATACCTTTCATCCCTTCTCCTATGATTCATTTTGGCTACCTTACTAGAACACAGAACTATTCTATGGAACTCTTCATCCCATTGCTTTTGTTTTATATTGCTAGGTTAGCACTCATCACACTGTGTTATGGGGCACTGTTTGTGTATCTGTCTCTCTAATAGATGAGAGCAGAAGCCATAGCTAATTCATCTGTCTCTCCAGCACCCAGCACAGTTCCTGAGCCAGAATAAGCACTTTAAAAATCTTAATGAAATGAGCTTAATTGAGCTGCCTCTTGTTGTTTCATCTGTGGTCTGTCATCCTACCTGAGTATAAAACAGGACTTGGATTGCAATTCTTCAAATTCCTATAAAATTCCATTTAGATTCTAGCTGCCCCACTGAAAAATCTAGCTGAAGGAGGGACAGGGTATTGATATTCATTCATTTATTCCACAAATCTTTATTGAGCATCTTATAGTGAGCCAAACACTGTTCTTGGCACTTGGGATACATTAGTCAACTAAGATATCTGCCCTTGGGAAGCTTAGATTCAAGTGCGAGGCAGGAACAGGAAATAAACACAGTAAGTAAGTAGACATGCTGATGTGTTAGAAGACAACTATCACAGGAAAGAAAAAAAAAAGTAGAGTCAGAAAGATCAGGAGTGCTGGGATATACGGTTGGGATGGGGCAATTTGCAGCACTAAAGAGAGTAATCCCAGCAGGCCTCCTTGAGAAGCTGAGAGCTGCCCAGACTTGCTGGCCGGGTGCATGTTTGAGAAGAGACGTAGCACACTTTTCTCCTCCCGGCCCCATCTACTACCTTTAGCCAGTGCTGCCTTGGGACTCAGAAGACAGGGCAAGTTTGCCGAGCTGCCACGCCACTTGTTTTTGGCTCACGCAGTACACTCGGTGAGTGAAGTGTTAGTCATTCTGCTGCTGCCGTGTGACACGGGAGACTGAGAACAGGAACAGAGAAAGCAGAGGCAGCGCAGCACTCGGGAATGGGTGGGGCCCGGGAGGAGATGGCTCCACTCTCGTCTGAGATCCAGAAAGGTGCTGGGCAGCTCGTGGGTAGAACCAGGTCAAAACTCCCCTTATTTCCCAAATGTTCTTCCCGGTGATGAGTTTAAATTATCTAAACCTTACACAAAACTCTAAAAAGCCTCCTTGCTGCCTCTAACAGCTTCTTTTAGCTGGTTGTTTTCCTTGGTTCTTTATTTCTGTGGTGGCGAGAGAGCCACCTCCATCCTCGCTCTAGGTCCAGGCCAGGAGTTTCAGCTCTGTTGTTTTAATCCTCACTGGGTACCAGTCTCATTACATCGTATCCCTCCATTCCTCGCTGGTACCAGTCTCATTACATCGTATCCCTCCATTCCTCGCTGGTACCAGTCTCATCGCATCGTATCCCTCCATTCCTCGCTGGTACCAGTCTCATCGCATCGTATCCCTCCATTCCTCGCTGGGTACTAGTCTCATCGCATCGTATCCCTCCATTCCTCGCTGGCTACTAGTCTCATCGCATCGTATCCCTCCATTCCTCGCTGGGTACTAGTCTCATTACATCGTATCCCTCCATTCCTCGCTCGTACTAGTCTCATCACATCGTATCCCTCCATTCCTTGCTGGGTACTAGTCTCATTACATCGTATCCCTCCATTCCTCGCTGGTACTAGTCTCATTACATTGTATCCCTCCATTCCTTGGGGCTCTTTCCAAGAAAATGTGACCAATCAAAACATAGTTGAAATGTGTTTATTCCATTTAAAATATCTACTAAGTGATTGCTGGGTTTCCTGCGCTCACCACGTGACGAGGATACAAAGACGAGGAAGATGTGATCGTACTGGGAGTGAGAAGGTGTTCTGTATAATCGATCGGGGCACTGCTATACCACAGGCAAGAACAGAAAGGCCACAATTGATAAGAAAACAGTGAAATAGGTTTGTCATATTCTAGAAACAATTCCATCAAAAATGCTAAACTTTTTTCCAATGGAATCTAAAGGGATGAAACTTAAAAGTTATGTTCTTACTGATTATTTTGCTACTGTCATTATCTTTCCCTTAAAATTCTCAAACCCCAGTAACATTTAGCCATTCTTCCTCATTCCTTTTATTATAATATGATAATAATAAGTAAGTCTGTGTTTCACCAACTGGCCTAATCACCCACATTGACTGGGTTATCCCTATACCCTGAAAGAAGAGGATGGAGACTTCACAAAAGTCAAAACAGAAGAACTGGCAACAGTGAAGTGAAGTGAAGCTCTGAGGTAGCGACTAGGAACTTACAAGCACAGAGAATAACAGTGGTCAGGCTTTTGGGGACCACAGGACACCCTGGAGTCTCAAGTGGGAAGCAGCTATCTCTGCACGGAGTCTGCACATGTGACGTCAGCGATTTATTCTTCGTCTGATGAAGCTCGGTTGCTGCAGAACTACATGTTTTCTTCAGCCTTTTATGTCTTAGAGAGTCCCCCAAAACGCAACGCATAGCATGTAAACCACATGTACCCCGTGGCTGCTGCCCTGCCATAGAACGTTTTTGCATCAATAAGCAGGTTGTTACTACAGGAGGAGAAAACTCGTGTCGCCTCACAGACTACTTTCAAATCTGTCTCATTCGTTCCCTAGACTCATCATTCTACGGAGGATCTAATGCTGTTTTTGTTTTTTTGCTGGGCCTATCCTGTTTCCATTCCCAGATGAAATATTCGTGGAATTTAAGGTATCGTTTTACCAGCCTGACCGCAAGTTTCCCCTTGGTTCCTCCACTCTGCTCACACCCTTGAATCATGCCTCTCTCCAGATACTAAATTTACTGTCCCTGTCTACAACCCAGAGAAGAATGCTGAGTCTTCAGTTCATGCATATCTTCAAAAAAGGTAAGACAGACCAGCAGAGCAGTAAAATGACAGGCCCATTGTTTGAGCCAAATGTGGGGACTTCCCCTTTTGTATAAGCTGAGTCACATTTTTCCTGTTGTCAACTTGAAGTCTGTCCGTTGATGTATGATAGGGCTATCTTGCTGATAGATAAAGGCAGGCAGACAGGTTTCCTTGCATTTGTTTGCCTTACCTTGGACCTTTACCAATTAGAAGCCGTCCACTGGCCAAAAGAGATAAGGCCTGGTTTATTAAAGCTCAGACACTACACCGAAGGAACTAATTTCTGACAATTTTCTTCTGTTAAAATGCTATCCGCGGTTCCTGCCTTATGCAATCTTACTGATTTTGACAGAGGCCTTTGGGACGTATATGTGCATTTTATTCTTGATATCTGTTCAGTTGACACATGTATGAAAACCACAGATATATTTGATTGGCTGGAAAATTGTGAAAACAGGAAGCCAAAGAATGGAATCAACTGTGAAACAACCATAGCAAGCAAAGTTTTCTTCGTAAGTGCCGAGATGGGAATGCTTCTATGAGAAACAAATAAAATGAAATGATAATATCGGTATAATTCCAACAGGAAGAGTGAGCATCCAGACTGTCCTCATTATTGTGTCTTCAGTGTTTTATAACCAATGAAATGGTTTTCAGGTCTTAATCCACAATATTATTGCTAGGCATGACAAAACCTCCAAAATTAGGAGAGAGAGATGATGACATTTGCTAGCTAGGAAATATTTGAGATAATATTTTTTGTCTGACAATCACCATCTACATTGGGCTTTAAAACAAAAACTTGCTCTTAAGTCTCTTTATCTATTTAGCAAATATCTATAGTCTCTTATCTATTTAGCAAATATCTATCCTATTGTTTTAGGAGGAAGGACTTTTGAGCCAGTTGGATATTCATTTCAGTTAGCCTTAATTGTATTCAAAAATCTGCTCTGAGACATATAAAATCAAAGCTGGAAGAAAGAATAAAAACAGCTTACTCTAAACTTCTTGTCTTACAGATGAGGAAACTGAGGCACAAACTCAGTGACATCCAGAGGTTACAGCATTTATGTGGGAACAAGGCAAACCAAACCCAGTTCACCTAGATACCAGAGCTCATCTCATGTCTCTGCACAGACAGAGAGGATGACACAAAACTGCATCCAATGTTGTCTAATTATTCTCCATGCCATATTGTGAAATGATGCAATTTGGGGGCAGAATCAGTCACCATTTGGAAAAATGCTGCACTGACTTTAAACTCATGAATTGCGTAAGATTTGTTACACTGGTCATCACACCTATGGAGCATGACAGAGCTGCTGGCCACCCTGCACTAGCAAAACAATCTCTTTTGTTGTTTCATAAAGGTGAAAAAGTGAAGAAAAATTCCAAGTAAAAAAGCACTTCCAAAAAGAAATCCAGTAAAAATAGCAATAATAATGCAAAATGTTCAACTATATAATTTCCAAGACTTTCATTTAACTTTATAGTTAAATCACACTATTATTTATTTCACAGCTACAGATCAATTTGCTCATGTGTGAAACCTATGAAATACAACCATTTTCTCTTCAGCTAAATGATCCCGGTTTGAGTCACCCATACCATTTGATAAAAATACGTTATTCCAGACGGACTCCAGTTGCTAGGCAGATGGAAATATTTAAGTAAAAGCCTAAAAACTTTATTATCCTAAATTAGGTGGTCAGAGGAAAAGTACGAGACTATAGCTGCAACCCAAATAATTTGTAAGTTTTCTGAATTTGTTTAAATTGTAGTTCAAGAGAAAAAAAATTCAAAAAAGAAAAAAATGGTGATATATTTTAAGTTTTAAAGAAAGTATCTACTTTTACAGTCAAATTTTTATCGATCAGTTGTAGATATCATAAATATACTTGGGAAAGTTATGTTCCATTTTTAGATACTGAGCCAACCCACCCATCAGCCAAGCTCAGGCTCGTTCCTCTCCCTCAGTCAACTGGACAGAACCCCCCACGGGCGTGGGTGTGATCTCTGGGAGCCTCACTCGTGTGACGGTGGCAGGTGACATGGGACACCCGCCCATGCAGCTGGCTGGCACTCTGTCATTGCATGTGACATTTCAGGGTACACATTTCCATCCGGTGAGAGAGTGCTGCTGACCCCACCCATATTTATGAGTTGGCAAGTCTGGCAGAAATTAGCTCATAATGGACAACTGCTCAACTGATGGCCCATGGTCAAGAGTTCCATCTCTAGTAGGGTCCAGTATTGCTCCAGGAGCTGCTTTCAAAGAGCATGTAGCTCTCCACTGCAGTTGGCAAGATCTTGCTCATATCCCAAAGGCCTGCTTCGAGTGTTTCCTGCCAGGGGTTGCCATAAACTCTGAACTCCATTTTCCCCACCACTGACACCTTCAACACCAAAAGGCCTGGTGGATCATAGAACCTGAAGACCTGGACCTCACTGTTGTCTAGACCTGTCCTAGAGCCCTTTCCAGCTCTCATGCACAGTCGAAGCTGACCACCTGCTGCCAGGTGCGTGGACCGAGAACAGCAACCCCTACGCGAGTACAAGGTGTCGCCTCCGGAACCCGAGGAGACCAGCCAGGAGCTGTGCCCCTTCTTGCGGCAGTTTGACTTTTACGCTGGAGGAATATTACACCGTGTCCCTAACCACTGGACCTCTTAAAGACTTCACTGAAGGAGCAGTCTCTAAAACATTATAAGGTTCATCTCCCGCACTCAGGGATTGCCAATTCTTACTGCGAAGGAATGAGCTGCTCTGCAACACCTTGAACATTCAGGGCTGTCTACAGAGCGAAATCCTCAGGGGCTGCTATGCGTATGTCTCCATCCCATGTTTTAAGACCTCAGGTTTTCCCAACCATAGCCCGTAAAAGACCTTCCTTGGCTGAGCATCTAAGTACCTCTGGCACTCTGAAAGTCTACCTATCAAGTCCACAGTCTGTTCTTCAGCTATTCGCTATTCCACTGCAGGAGAAAAGAGCCTCTTGTCAATCGTCAGAGAGGTTCTCTAGATCTCAGGCTTAACATTCATTTGTTCATGGCTCTCGGTTTCTCATTATCCCAGTGCAGAGCCTCAGTGTAACAGGAATAACCAGCCCTCTCTGCTGTCCTGGTACTTTGCACTCCCAGACCTCTTTCAAATCCCTTAAGCCTCATACCTCCAAGGGTGTTCTCCACTGGGAGGTTTCCTCAAGTCACCACGGGCGAAATGTTCAGCAATTGGACCACCAACTCGTGCCAGGGACAGTCCAGGGAAGGCCCTACGCTCCTCTCCGGACTCAGCCCTCCCTTCCTGCAGAGATGTGTGAGCCAGGCCCCCAGCCCCATCTCAACATCTGACTTACCAGAACATGTTTGGTGTCGCTGTGTCCACTCAGGTCAGCCCAGGAGCAGACACCGAAACAGAATTGCACATGCAAGACATTAACTGGGGGAAACTCCTGTGAAAGACAAGCGGGAGGGAGCGGGAGCAGGAGCAGGGAGAGCCTCCAGACCGCAATGAGGAACTGACATCTGTCAAAAGAGAAACAGAAAGTTTGTGATCCTGGTTCAGATGATCTGGAGCATGTGACTCTCCCACTTCCACATCTTTTGGTCCCAAAGCTGTTAGAAGAACTGGAAGTCGAGGAACATGGAAAGGCCCAGCTCAGAGCTATGCAGAGACAGGGTTCTCAGCAACTGTGACATGTTCGCTGCAAAGAGCAGGGGAGCGAGGAGCAGAAGCCCTGGGCGTCCTTCAAGGAAATGCAGCACACTTAGTTCGTGTGTGGACAGGGAGACACACGGGAGTCCCCTTTCTGCATTTATAACAACCTCTGTTTCTCATTAAAGTCAGGGTTAAGCACCTTATTTAAATAGCACAAGGAAGAAAACAGGATGCGCTTATCTCCTCTAGATAAGACCTCAAAATGGGTTCTGTTTTATAATAACTGTTATTACTAACTAAAATGCATCGCTACTATTCAGAAAGAAGGAAAATAGGGTTTGTGACAGGAGGTAGGATCAAGTCAGCATGTATTTGGTGCTGGTGTGTGCCAGGTGCTACTCTGGGTACCTTACAAATGCTTTCTTCATCCTCACAGCTCTTTGGAATAGGAATTGCTATCCACATCTTCCCTATGAAAAAGTCAAGGCTTGTCGAGAAAGGTTAAATAACTTGTTCACAGTAACCCAGTTAATTATCAGAAGTGATGACTCATTGACTCCAGAACTTTTTGTATAAAAAAAGTTCATTTTGTATAAAATATTATCTTTAAAGTGGGCTTAATTCAAAAGTTATAGAAATTTTGGGGTGGAAATAATTTTTTTCAATATAAAAATAATTTTTCCTATGCTATATGTTTAAAATCTATAATGAATTTTGTCCCTATCCCTGTTAACACCACATTGTTTTAAATAGTTGTTCATGGATCTATTCCTCTCCATCGTAAACCCTTGAGGGAAGAAGCTATTATGCCTAATTTATCGCATTCCAACCAACCAGACGTAGGCCCACATGTCATGTGTATGTTGAACCAAATAGGAAAAGTGAAACAACTCAGTTATTTTTCTGCTAATTCTCCATTTATTCTGATATAACAAATTAGAATGCTGGAGAGGAAAATACATCTTCTTTGTTTCATGAGACCCACATCATAGCAGAAAGGTCCTCTCAAAAACCGTAGAACTCTTCTGTTTATTGAGAACCCATAGTTGCTTAGCTTTTTCTTGGCCAAGAAAAACAATGTGAATTATGAGAATCCACGGGAAATCTTCATCCTAAGTACACATCTCCTGAATCTCCCCACTAGGCAGAGAGATGACCAATCAGAGGCATAACTGAAAAGGGTACGTTTGATTTGGGGACCAGATCATGAAAGGTAACTTCAGAAAATGACCCAGCCAGTGGTGTTTAAAGTTTACGTTGTGGCGAAGAACATGAGCTTTGGAGACAGACCAGTCTTAGTTTGAACGCTGTCTGTGACCCCGAGCTGTGTGACCTGGGCAAGTGACTTAGCCCCTCTGGCCACGGTTTCCTTGTGTGTCAAACAGATAACAGTGTTGTCTTGAGAATTAAAAGAAGGAGCAAATGTAAAGCCTCAGTACATGGTCAGTACATGATCAATACTCATTAAACAGGAATTTATCCCATTATTTTTACTATGCATGCAGCTAGCTGTTTTCTGTGTCTGAGCCAAATGATAACATTTAGAAGTCACAATTTTAATAGGTCTTTGCGTTCTCATAGAACCTTTCATCTCAGGACCAACGATCTGGAAAATATTAATTCTTGTCTCTTTTACTTATACCAGTAAAGGCAGGAGCACACAGAGTGGCCTAGCTATTAAAAAGAACTGTGGCGTAGAGAGCTAACTCCACATGCTCAAAGTCATAGAGAAAACCTTAACAGAATCTAGGTCTCTCATCTTGTAGGATTCCTCTTTAATTGTATCATATTATCGGTTTCCAGTGGCTAAATACTATTTATTGGCAGTGTAAGTCAATGCTGCTGATATATTACTCTTTCGGGGAGTGTTTGTTTTTTGCAAACTGCTCTCAAATTTTCTAAATGTGAATTTAAAAGTCTGTCAGTCTGTGTGCTGATAACACAAAACAGATTGTGAATGTAGCGGGATGCAGTCAAGGCAAACAAACCTGACACGAGCGCCAGCAGTCTTTATTAGAGTTGCTCCCGTCCGCACGCTCTGCTAATGACGAAACAATTGTTTGTGCTGATTTGTGGCTGGCATCGACATGCCGACAGCAACACTTTCATCTAAAATCGAGCTCCAGATTTTTTTAATCCTGTCCATGAATTTGCTGCGTCTGCAAAGAGCAGCTCTGAGGGACCTTTCTAAATAATGAGACATGGGAAGAAGTGCAGTCTTAATTCCTAGTCCAGAGTGGTCGTTGAAATATACAATGATTTTTCTCTTTGTCATTGTTTCATCATCTGCTGGGTTGCTGCACCTCAGCGACTTGTATGAATTAATAACCAAACACAGCTTTAAAATATTGGAACCGGTTGATGTTGAGGGTAGGTAGGCACTAAACTGTGGGAGGATAGTCCAAGATTCCAAACGTATCTGACATTTCCTTTACAAAATAAAAAAATAATGCAAATGTGCTCTGACTGCTGTTCACATTTACTGTGGGGACTAGGTTTTTTTTTTTTTTTAATCAAACAGCACCTGCCTGTCTCTGCAGAGACGCCTGCGTGCGAGGATAAGTGCCAGCAACAAAGGCTTCCACTGTGGCAGCGTCTACATCATTTTCTTGGAACTTGCCATTATGTTTCAGGTCAGAGATTGAGGTTTGGTGCAGGGAATGGAGCTTTTAATATCAGGTGAATGGATTTTTATAAGAGGTTGGAAAGCTTTGGGTCTTAGAGAGAAAAATGGTGCTTTAAAAATAGTCACATTTCCTTTGTGCTGTAATTATCAGTGCATGACGAATCATTTTTTATTCTGTCCGTGTGGGCAAAAGGAAATATCCTCTAACCCATCTCTGTGGGCTGGCCATTTTGGGAAGTCAAAATGTTCCCCTATTTAATCGGTTTTCTTGAGAATATATAATCTACCTAGAAAATTCACCCTCAAACATCACTTTTAAGGGAGGACCAAAAAAAAAAAATAGTACAAATTCATCAGTTTGTCCAAGAAGTCATTGTAACATGTTTGCTGTTTAAACATGTAATACTGAGTTATTGGTGATTTTTTTCCATCATTCCTATTGGAAAAAGGTTCACATTGTATAAGTGACCAAATGTCAGAAGAAAAAACAATCAGCCTGGTTAAAAATGGATGATAAAACTTTGAATGAGTAAAACAATAGCCTGAGTTGAGCCCAGTTCTGATGCTGATGGTGCGAGTCCAGGCAACTCACCTGATCCCTCTGCATTGCCAGTTCCTCACCTATAAAGTGGAAATGGCAAACTGACTGTCCCCTTCCAGGACTGCTGTGAACAAGAACTGGGAAAATGGGAAGTGCTTTGCAAAGGGTAAAACATTTTAAGAACATCAGAAAGAAAAAGAGGTGTGAGAGCAATGATAATGATAATAATTATATGACATTTGTAACAACAATTATTAAATATAACAGTTATCATTGAAAATACCAAATCCTGCCCAGAAGTACTCAAAATTGGTAGATGGTGCAGCTCAGACTACATCTTATGCTCTGGACTAGAGGAAAAGGAGACACACGTACCCTATAATCCCATTTGAAAAAGTGCAATCTATTCTGCCTGGAGTGGACTCCAGACTACATTAGCACATGTTCTTTGGAAGAAACTCTGCAGACCTTGGTCACATTTTTCTGAGAGCCTTTTTCAAAGGCAAAGGGTAGGCTGATTCCTGAAACAGCTTGCGGGGTTTCAAATAATCTTTGCCCACAGAACGGGTGACTCGTGCTCACTGGCCATAGTCATGTTTCTCTCTCATTTGATCAGTCCCCACGTGTTGTGTGGCCTCACATGAAGTCACCATCAGTGGCCTGTACTCATTATCATATGTTTGCTCCAAAATACACAGTTTTGTTTGTTTTTGGTTGTTTTTTTTTTTTTTGTTTTGACACAGAGTCTCATTCTGTTGCCCGGGCTAGAGTGCTGTGGTGTCAGCCTAGCTCACAGCAACCTCAAACTCCTGGGCTCAAGCGATCCTCCTGCCTCAGCCTCTCAAGTAGCTGGGACTACAGGCATGTGCCACCATGCCTGGCTGATTTTTTCTGTTTTTAGTTGTTTGCCTAATTTCTTTCTATTTATAGTAGAGATGGGGTCTCGCTCTTGCTCAGGCTGGTCTCGAACTCCTGAGCTCAAGCAATCCTCCCGCCTCGGCCTCCCCAAGTGCTAGGATTACAGGCATGAGCCACCACGCCCGTCCCAAAATACACAGTTTTGCATTGTTACAGGAACTAAAGATTTTTTAAGTAGAATTCTCAAAAAAATTGCAGAAATTATGTATGGGAAACTATTTGTTTTCTGAAACCAATATCCCAGGAAAATAAATATACTTTAACACTAGGTGTTTTACTCACACTCTCGGGGTGATAAGTTGTATGCTGAGAAGATAAGGCAGTTGGTGGCCACTGAGGAAGAGTCTATCAGCACTACATTTCCTTTAGTCAGAGATGGGAGAAAGATGCACCTGGTGTATATTGATGGCCAGTTCTTCCTCCTCCTCTGGTGGTTGTATGTTGTGTCTGCTTAGATAAGCTGTGACTACATTTCCCAGAATCCCCTTCCCTGTGTAGTCCTAGTTAGTGTTGACTACAAGAGAAGTTTGCATGAGATTTGGTGGGCAGGAAGTGAACCGACAGCCCTCATCCTCAGAAGATCATGGTTGCCCAAGATAGGGAGGGACAAAGGCAGGTTCTAGTTAGTCCTCTCATCCTGATATAGGTCCCTGCCTGCCTGCCCGGCTGACCAATAGCAATACCAGGCTGCCACCAAACCCTTTGCAGTTGAACTCCGAGGCATTAGCCACAAAACACCAACTTCTATCCCAGTACCATTTCTGATTCCACTCTATCAGCTGGACATCACTGGCTTCTTGCAAGTTCTAACCTCCTTACTCTCTCCAGACCTGGTTAAAATCAGGTTCACATCAACACACGAGACTTCATTTGAAGGCATTTGGTATAAGGAAAAAACATGGGCTTCAAAGTCCTATGAATCTATGTACTCATCCTCTTTCCTCTTCTAGCTATATAATCTTAACCTTCTTAAGCCTCCATTCCACTTTTAGAAGAAATGGTAAGAAATCCTGCCTTGCTCCTAGTCGAAAAAAACCGAAAGGTCTCCTGTGAGAATTCTTAAATTAACCTTAAAGTAGATTTGGGGCTAGAATGCACTCTACCTGTGTAAAATAAAAATCTCAAGCTCAGAATTTAGTTTAAAATGGCCCATGGTTGTTAATGCCTCCAAGGCATCTGAAAGAGTTTTCCAAAAGAAAGAACCTTAAACCCAGGAGACAAAGTGTTTCCAAGAAATAAAGTTCCAAGAAATGTAAGCTCACAATAGGAAAAGAAAAAAAATCACCCAAGGAAATAAGCTACCATTAGAGTCAGCCAAGACAATATACAAGAGAATGAGATCTTAAAAGATTACTGTAAATATTGAGTTTAAAAATTTATAGATTTCTCACTTTTTGCCAAACACTATTATGGGTGACTGGGATCAGGCATGTTAGTGACCAAAACTGAATTTCTGCCATTCCAATGATAGTATTTATGTTTAAAATTCAAAGAATGTCTATTTAAAATTTTTAAAGAAATACAAGAAGATGTCAATATTACCAGGCAGGTTTGATAGAGAAATAAATAGAACTTGAGGAAATGGAAGTAATAATCCTGGAAATTAGACATTTAATGGACAGGATAAGCTACAGTTTAAAAATGACCAAAGAGAGAACGCTCGCTTTGATTAAGAATCCAGCACAAAGAGGCAGAAATGGAGACCATGAACAAGAAACTAAAGGACATGAAGGACAGAGTGAGAAGTTCTAGCACATCTAATCAGTCCTTCAGAAGGAAGAAAGTGAGGCGAATGGGTGATATTCCAAGAGATAATGGTCAAGACTTTTCCAGAGGGGGAGAGGAGCTAATCCTCATACTCAAGAAGCCCAACAAATCATACTGACATAAACACAAGAAAACACAAATATTATTTGTCAACAAATAAAATTTAATGGCTGTATAGTTCATTGAATTAAACAATGTACCCACCTCGACAATCAGATATAGAACCCCCCCATCACCCCCGGTAGCTTCTTGGTGGTCCTTCCCCACTTACCGCCCTCACCCCAATCCTAGGAAACCACTCATCTACTTTCTGTCCTTGGAGTTAGATTTGACTTTTCACAATTTTATGTGAGTGGACTCATGTAGTATTTACATTTTGTTTCTAAATAACAAGGTGAGAGAGATATCTAAGGCACCACTTCTCTAGAAATATCACATAACAGATATGTTAAAAAAGCTGAATTGGGTTTATTTGTAGAGGAGTTCCCCCCCACCTGACTTCCTGGCTTCAGAAGTACTAGAGAGATTTTGTTATGCTATATAAGCATTGTGATTCAATTAATGAAACTTAAAAATATTGTATAAGACAACTTGAAACAAATTAGCAGAATTATTATTTTTATACTCTTAATGAACTTGCATTTAACTTCAGTATTCATGCTGATTTTTGTCCTTATGAAAGTTTCCACAGTGAATAGAAATTAAACATTGTAGGTACTTAAGAATAAAAAGAATCTTTTGCTCTGTAGCAATGAAAATCAATACCAGGGCTAGAGGTGTTCAGTGGGGTGACCCAATCACAAATATAATCATCTTCTATCGAATGATTGATGTGCATGGCCACTCAACACATCCTACAAGGCTCAAAAGGTTCAGTTTTGAAAGGAAAAATAATCACATCATTTAATTCAAACATTTTCAAAACAAATATTAACTTATTTTTTATGCATCTCTGGTTTTTTAATGGAGATATATTACCTTTGAAGATTTTTGTAACTTGTTTTTTATAAACATACTATCTAAATAATTTTTAAAACATATTAGAAATCAAAACAAATACTACTGCCATTTTTAATGATGAATCCTCTGTGACCCTTTCACAAGCCTCTGAGGATTCTCAAACCACAGTTTAGGAAGGAAAAAATTAATCTATGTTTACAGGCTACTCGTGGGTCCCTAACTACTGCATGTCACCAAATTAAATTGTCCCTTTTTCAGTTGCCGTCTTTGAAGTCCCTGCATCAGACCTCTCCTTCTTCCTTATAATCCTCTCATCTTTTATGCAAACCAGCATGGTATTGTTGCTGCTCCAACCGATCTGGCTGATCTATGCCTGCTCCTCCAGAACCTTCTCTTCCTCCTCTGTGGTTTATCTCCCCACTTGGTGCTTTCTTTCATTTGCTTAATGCAGGGCACTGACCCTGGGCCTGTGTCTCCAGTTCTTCTTCATCCTGCAGGTGCATTTCCCGGACACCCATCAGCCAGCTTCATTTGGTTCAGTCAAAGGGAGGCACTGGCAGTGGCCACTGTGGGGAAGGTAGGAGGATAAAGACGGGAAGCCAGGATCTTGCTCTCCCTCCCTTTGTCTTCTGTGGGTGCCATCCCTGATGTTTTTTTTTTTTTTTTTTTTGAGACAGAGTCTCACTCTGTTGCCCAGGCTAGAGTGCCGTGGCATCAGCCTAGCTCACAGCAACCTCAAACTCCTGGGCTCAAGCAATCCTCCTGCCTCAGCCTCCTGAGTAGCTGGGACTACAG
>CAUYRT010063010.1:0-36404 GCA_963574885.1 Lepilemur ruficaudatus | reverse complement strand
TAAGAATATTGTGTAACCTTTTTTATTTAGCTATTGTCTCCAAAAAGCAGAGCCTGAGGCACAAGCTCAGATGCTAGTAGTTTATGAAGTAGTGTGATCCCAGAGAAGCAGGGGGGAAAGAGGAGAGAAGAAGAAAGAAGTCTCTACAGGTGCACTGCCGTGATAGCCACCTCTGGTGTGTGGTGCAGCGGATGCTTAGTCTCCTGTGACCGCCTTCTGAGTTCTAGTAGAGCTACCATATCTCAGGTTAGCCCATCTGGGGCAGGCACTGGCTTCTGTCTCTTACTGGTCAACCCTACAGGGCATTTACTGCTCCATCTCCATTTCTGAGTTGTGCATGGGTATTAGGAAGACTTTTGGTACCTCACACCTCAGTGGTCATAGGGAAGCTCAGGCATAAGTTAAGGCAACTTTGGGTGGTGTCCATGTGACGTTGGATGTAGCCCATGCAGTCGGCTGCTCTGATAGCAGCTGGGAAGGAATAAGTGGCCTAGGACAGGTGAGGCAGGGCTCACCGAGGTATACTTAAAAAGTATGTGATACAGGTTTGTTAGTGCCCTCCCATTACAACTGGCCTCTGTAATACAATATGTTGCCTCCATTTTTGTGAGAATAAGATTCCCTCACTCCTTCCCCACAGGGGTGACGTTAGCGGGTGGTACCCATGCATCAGAATCCCCTCCAGGTTGGTGGCCAGCCACAATCTCTTTGAAAAGCTTAAGGCGAAAAAGTGAAAAAGCTACAGTTTCTTTTACCACAGTCAGTCCCACATTAAAGTATGTCATCTCCCTTCAGCCCCATTCCAGAATTTTCTCAATTTTGATTAGCAGTTTGGCTGCTCTTGGTTTCTCTCCGGTACAGTGACCTAGACTCTCATCCCCAAGGAATGTAAGCCCTTCATTGCCTTGCCTTTGTCAGGTCATGATTGCTGTGACTGCTCATTCACCATTGTCCTTGGGCACAAAAACTCCAGGTGACACCCAGTGAACCCCCTAGGTTCCATACACACTCCTCCCCATTCACATTGTGTGACAACTCTAGCTATCCTCTGCTTTCCTTTTGGTAAACAGAGTCAATTATAATCACCCCATCCTAGTACAGTCTGTTCTCTGCCTGCTGGTCCATCCACTGACATGAGGAACCTAATTGCCCACATTACACCCAGTGTCCAGTTCAATGGAGCTCCTGCTGTCTTACTTTGTCCCAGGGAGAAGCAGTTCCCCACATTCTCCCATTCTGAACCAGGACCTCTGAACCTGTCAGAACCTCTTACAGAGATGGAAAGCACAAATTATACAAAAGAGTCACAGGGCATCTTGGTGAAAGGGACCATTCCTGTTTCTTGATCCCTATACAATCATGTATTCTAGTTTTGGGAGACACAACAGCAAATACTGGCCATTACTTCAATATCACAAACCCACCAGAAGTTTTTTCTCAGCTGCCACCTTTCTTGAGCCTTTATTAAGCCATTCTGCCATTCCATTAGGCTGGCTATTTTTGGATGATGGATTGTATGGGATCCAATTGTCATACATTTCTCGTTTCACTTCCTTGGTGATAAAATATGTCCCTTGATCTGAGGCTATGTTGTGTAAATACCATGTCAATAGATCAATCAATGTGCTGCTAGATGTGCTGCTGGCAAGTAAGGTGAACTTTGTGAACTGTTGCCCCTGTAGGGTGTAATTGATACGGTACCTTATTGAGAGGTGAGCACCCATCTGCTGGGTTGCTTTGGTGAGGAGGAGCCTGTGCGGATAGGCCCCTTGGTCTAAGGCTGCACTGTATAAATATCATGACAATAGATCAATCCCTCCCTCAAAGGCTCCATTCCTGCTGCACAGCCACTTTGTCATGGCCCATTGTGTCAGCACCAGAATGGCAAGGACAGTCTGGATCATATCCACACTGTGAGAGTCCCTGTCCACATATTAGACAGTGCAGTTCAAGTTTTGTAAATAGGAAAGAGGGTGAGAGAGAGTGAAAAGGAGGTAAGATAAATGGTTTGGAAGTCCTGGTGGTATCAAACTATCAGTAGTTGAGAACGAAATGATTAGTAAAGAGAGTGAGCCGGAGAACATGAGAGGTGATATGGAAGGATGCATGAAATTGCAATTTGGGAGGGGATGCAAATACTGGCAAGGTCTGGGCTATGACTACAGGGATAAGTAACTGAAGGTGGTGGGAACACCCTGGTCCCCAAGTCTAGCACCTTCAAGATGCAGCCCCACATGTGTTCTCTCGGTCTGGGCTGGTACAAACGCGCCAGGTCCTGAGATTCCTTTGGCCCATAAGCTACTTTCTCCCAGAGCAATGACCATAGTTCTCCACTTAGGCTATGCTGACATCTGACTCAGGTCATCAGTCTGGAGTCAGTGAGGAGTGGCAAGGACAGATCCTTTCAAAAAGGAAACTCATCTTGTGAGGCACCTTTTGCGGATGAGTTCATTGCATGTCCCCAAGCCAAGGAAAGAGGGGGCGCCTCTGCAAGCTGGAAAAGGCAAGGAAATGGATTCCTCTGCAAAGGAACGCAGCCCTGCCAACACTCTTATTTTAGCCCAGTGAGACTCACATCAGACTCCTGACCTACTGAACTATAAAATAATAAATGTTATCATTTTAAGCCATGAAATTTGTGGTGATGTGTTACAGCAGTAATAGGAATTAACACATTTAGCTAATTCCCTGTTTGGGAGCATTTAGATTATTTTCAACTTTTTTCTCATTATGAACAATAATGTAATGAAACTTCTCATAGCTACATTCCTCTGCATTCCCACAATTTTTTTAAAGTCATAGACATGACTTGTTGGGTCAAAGACTCCGCAAAATTTAATAACCCTTTATATGTATTGCCTTCCAGAAAGACAGTAGCAGTTTGAAATACTATTAACACATGAAAATTTCCAACAACAGTGTGCTTAAGCATTCCTCTGTAGGCTAGAAATATAGCAGCCATTTTAATTGCTTCTTTTGTAAATTACTTGTTCAAATCCTGTGATCATTTTTCTTTTCAGGTGTTCATCTTTTCTTACTGCTTTGTAAAAATATCCATGTGTGTCACATATACTGAAAATGTTGCGATTTTATGTTTCCTGTTTTAAGGTACAGAGGGTTTAACTTTTTTATAATCAAATCTATCTGTCTTTTTCCTTTATAACTTCTGCTTTTGATGCCATATTTCACAGTACCTTTCTCATTTCTACATTTGATAAATTTGCATCTGTATCCCCAGTTAGTGCTTTCATAGTTGAATGTTGTGATTTAAGAATTTAACTGCAGTTTTTCCTTGGCGACTACCAGTTTCAATACTGAATGCATCAAACGTCTATCCTTTCTCCAATAGAACAGGTTTAAAGATGATATGTCAAAACAAATTCTGATATAGACTTGAATTCTAAGCTTTTAAATAAACTCTTATTTGAAAGTTAAAAAGCTGTCAAAGAAGAGCAATTTTCTTTTCAGTGTTCTCTAATTACCACAATCTCACAACTTCACATTTACCCTTTAATGTAGGAGATATCTAACCCCTAAGGAAATGATCTCACTTGTGAAACAAGTAACCACACCATAGATAAAATGAGGTATGTTTCCCAGTAATAAAACACTAAAATCTTCAGCAGCACAGCAAAGAAAGAAAAACCCACGTCCTTTGTGTTTCATTATATATTACTAACATCAACACAGGAAACTAAAAGGTCTCCATATGTGGATAACAGAAGCCATAAAATTCCTTTTCCTTTCTCTTTCCCCACTGCCATATTTCTCCTTCTAATTCCTAGAGATAAGATATATTTTCATATGCTTTTCAGTTTTGCTCATGAGAAAGTAGAATTCTATACTGGTTTAATTTACATTTAACATCGTGTAAAAAGGAAATGGAATCATAACTTAATTTCCAATCATTTTTAATATTATTGTCTGCCTTTGCTATCTAAAAGACTCACTATCTTTTTAAGGAGAAAATATACCCTATGTGTCTACAGCAAAAATACAAAAGCATCAGCTATATCTGGTGGCTCTCATAAATTCAGGCCAGATCCACAGAGCAAAAGCTTTAATTGAAAAACAGACAACGCCATTAAATTGGGGATGTGTAGATTACTTATTAACCAGACCTCCCAGTCACATAAATGTAACTGAATGGCAAGAGTTCTCAGATAGATCTTAAAACTTTTGGTTTCAGAAATTGTCTGTATGAGGCTGAGGCAGAAGGATCTCTTGAGCCCAGGAGTTTGAGGTTGCTGTGAGCTAGGCTGACGCCACAGCACTCTAGCCTAGGCAACAGAGTGAGACTCTGTCTCAAAAAAAAAAAAAGAAAGAAAAGAAAAGAAAAGAAATTGTCTGTATGTCTCTTTCCAGTGCTGGGAGTGGTGAAGAAAACAATAACATCAGTGTAAAATAATCTAATAAACTGTATGCCTATATATATTTGCCAACACAGTAAAATTTAACATTAAAAACAGCAGTGTTCTAAGTGCTTTACATATATTCATTTAATCTTCTTAAGTATCATTATTATCAGCCCCTTTTTACATAGGAGGAAACCAAGACACCAAGAGTTTAAGTAAATGTACTAGGGTTCACCAGCTAGTAAGTAAGTAAATAGTAGGGTTGACATCTGAGCCCAGAGTTCATGTTCATGTTCTTAACCACACACTATGATGTAGTTCAGGCATAACTTCAGAGCTGGGTTCTTAACATGGGATCCACGAGTTCATTCAAGGTCATGGGTAAGCATAGGAAGAAGTCTGTGAATCTCCCAAAACTGTCTGCAAATATTTACATGCATATGTGTATCTATATTTTTTTTTAAAAAAAAAGGTAAAGAGTCACTACTTTAGGAGACAATGCTTCACTATGGAAAAAATACAGGTTATGCAAGATGTAGAACTGGTTATGACATTGATTTCCCATTTATTAGCTGTGTGAACTTGGGCAACTTAATTGCCCTGTCTAAACTTCATCTTCGTTATCTCTACATGGAAATAATAAAACACCCACTTTGCACTGTAATAAATGTCAGAGCCAATGTCTATCACTAACGGGTGCCTGGTAAATCATAGATGCTTTCATTATTATACTATAGTTATTGATCTTTTACTATAGTTCCTATAGTTATTGATCTTTTCTTTGATTTTAATATAACTTACTAAACTATCATTCCAAATAATAACCCTGCCATGTAATACTATGTGATTTTTTTAAGGCCAATAGCTCAGTGTCCAATTTGAGACAGCCTGTAGTAAGAAGTGAATAGACTATGAAGGGCAGGGAGTCAAGAGAAGGTGGTTGCTTCCCACTCTGCCCTAACTGTGCCACTGTTAGTCTTCAATCTTTTTGTTTTCTTGAGCTTTAAGAAATTGCCTGACACTTTCCACCTCCCAGGGATAACAAGGAGATAGATACTATGTTAAGGGTGCTTTGAATGCTTAGGGAAGAGAAGTACTGTTTAAATTCAAGATACTATTATCCAGAGAGATCATGAAAAATTGTAGAGGCTAGAATGAACTTAACCTGAACAATTAAAGAATAATAGCAGGTCAAATTGGAGCTTTATAAACATCACTTTGCTGACAGTTAAAATTTAAGGACTGGCTCTAAGATAAGGTCAAGTCTGGACTTCAAAAGCATTTAAACATGATGAATCATTAAATTCAATTTAATATTACTCTGTGGGTTACCTGTTTCATTCTCATAATCCCCGACCAAGATACCTTTTACTTATATCATACCTAAGCTTGAAATCTGCTCTAGCCCTGCCTGTTGAAATCTTACACACCTTCTAATCTCCGTTAGGAAAAAAAAAAATGCCTTTCTCATGAAGACTTCACAACCTCCCTGCCACCAGCATTTTCTTGGGTCTCTGAACTCCTACATCTCCTCACTGTACCGTCACATGGCACTTAGCACACCATTGACCATTGTAATCACTTGTGTATCTGTCCACAGCTTTGTTCTTGACATCTTTCTACTGCTAAAGCTCTTCGATGGCAAGAACAGTATTTCATTTATCTTTGCCTCCATTTTAACAGTGGTTACTCAAGCATAGTTGTGGAATAACTGCATGAAAATTAAATGAATATGTAAATCACTCAGGAAAGAGATCCTGTCGTGACTTTAGCCTGGAATTGGAAGTGGAAGTGGAAGGGCAGGTAATGAATTTGCTATTTGTCATTCCCTGTTGGGGTTATTCATCAATACTTGTTCTTTAGCTGCAACATATATTTTATAGCCTCATCCCTTTTTTTTAGCAAACCTGTCTTGCCTCACTTTCTTCATAAATAATAACAAAAAAGGAAAAATTATGAAAATAAGTAAAAGCCATTGAAAACCTACAACTGAAGTATTTATAAGGTGGACCATTGTATTCAGTGCAGATCCAGACAGCTGAGGGAGCCAGACTAATATGGGGCTCATAAAACCAAGACAATGGGTTTACAGACCGATTGCCCAAAGGACACTTTTTCTTTTTCAGGTGTTAAGAGGCAAGGGTGCCGTAACTTACAGAGTACGTTTTATTAACAAGGAATTTTTTCATCTATGGCAGTCCAAGGAGGCTCTCAATTCCCGGTCCCCTGAATCAGAGGGTAGAGAATTAGTCCCCAGGGAAACTAAGGAGCAGAAAGGTTAAGTTTGGGGACCACAGCCGAGTGGTGAGTGTCCTGCCAAGAATGCTGCAGTCCTGATCTGTCCACCTCCACTCCAGCCCCCTAGCCTTTGATCACTTTATCCTCCTGCCTGTCCATACCCCTTAACAAATGACTCACTCTCTGCTAGTAATACCTGCACAAAGGGGCAAAAATAGGATAAATCACTGCTTTCCTAGGATTGGTCACAACCTTATAAATCCCACAACTTCTCTGGGGACCCCCTGCAGCAGAATCACCTGAAGTGCTTGTTTCAAATGCAGGTTTCCAGGTTCTGACCCAGATTCTCTGGGGATGAGTCTAGGGAATCTGCATTTTAAGTAAGCATCCAAGTTACTATTATGACACGAAAGTTTGAGAACTACTGTTCTAAAAGAGAAGTATTTTCTAGCCTAACAATTTTGAGAGAGAGAGAGGAGAATTTAGACATGTAGCAGAAAACAATAATTTAGAAGTCTAACATAATAGGAATGTTTACTTATAATAAAACTTACCAAAAACTGAGTGTTAAACTTATGAGAAAACACTATCTAGCATGTAAGTGTTGCAGGGAACACAATTATAGATGAGAATGCTGCAGAAGAAACACCAAACCCTGCACCGTCTGGATGCTCCCTTGCACAGAGCGCATGTGCGTGAACTCCTGCTGAATCTACTCAGTATAGCCAAACTCTCCCGGGGCAAAGCATGACTTGATAAGATTGGATTTCACTCTGGATCACTCTTTCAATTTTTCCAGAATCCCGTGAAGAAATTGTAGGAGGAAATGAAGTGCTACTTCATGCAAGATGCTACATGGCTCTAATCAAAGGGCTGCAAATCTGTGCAGGGGTTTGATCAAAGAAAACTGGGTGTTGACAGCTGCTCACTGTGACCTGTAAGTAATTCTCAGCCTCTTTCTTTCTCAAGGTTGATTCAGGGAGGTGAAAATGACTATCAAGTCCAAGACCAAAATTAGGTAGGGATGGAAAAGAAAGCAGGCAAGCATATTCAATGTTATGTTGTATTATAATATTCACCTCTATAAGCAAAGGCCAGAGCCTATAGCATAAGATTAAAATGCATGACCATTTTCTCATGTTATTTTTAAATATTTTTTCACTATAAATAGCAACATTATTGACATTTTTTAAAATAGGAAAAGTGAAAAAAAAATACAACATTCATATTATTAGTCCCACATAATCACTGTTAGTATTTTGGTGTATTTTGTTCCAGACCTTTTTCATAAGCTTATTCTACAAAGTCCATCATGTGAATGTCCTCTAAGATTACAGCTGGTTTACTTACTGTCATTAGTATTGTCCCATGTTATTACATGGCATGATGATCCATAGGAAATTACTACCATTTGACTGTTTAACTTTAAAAAATAGCTATTTCCTATGGCTCAAACTAATGGTTTCCCTAGTCATTATTTGAAAGGCAAAATAATGTTTACCACATGAATATGCTGCTATTTTCTTAACCAGGACCTGTTGTTAATAACCGGTACCTGTTATTTCCCTGTTCCCTTAGCATAAATTACGTGAACATGTGTGGTACTGGCATAAGGATAAACATTAATAAATACAATCTATAAATATATATATATATAACCTATAAATATTATAGAATTGGGAGTCCAGAAATACACTTTTAACATTTAAAGTCAATTGATTTTCAATAAAAGAGCCATGGCAATTCCATGGGTAAAGAATAATCTTTTTAAAAAATAATGCTGGAACAATACTCACATGCAAAAGAATGAAGTTGGACCCCTACTTCAACCATACACAAAAATTATCTCAAGCCATACAAAAAAATTAACTCAAAAAATAGGCCTAAATGTAAAAACAAAATAGAACTGTAATACTCTTAGAAGAAAATGTATGAGTAAATCTTTATTATCTTGGGTTGTCAATGATTTCTTAAATATGACACCAAAGGCACAAGGAATAAAAGAGACTGATAAATTGGATTTCATTAAAATTAAAAATTTGGGGCCAGGCATGGTAGCTCATGCCTGTAATCCTAGTACTATGGGAGGCTGAGGCTGAGCCTGAGGATCGCTTGAGGTTAGGAGCTTGAGACCAGCCTGAGCAAGAGCAAGACCCCATCTCTACAAAAAGTAGAAAAATTAGCTGGGTGTGGTGGTGCAAACCAAAACCACAATGAGATGCTATTTCACACCCACTAGAATAGCAATTATTTTTAAAAAATAACAATATTGACAATGATGTAGAGAAATTAGAACCCTTGTACATTGTTGGTGGATATATAAAATGGTGCAGCCACTTTGAAAAACAGTTTAGAAGTTTCTCAAAATGTTAAACATGGATTTATATGACCCAGTAATTTTACACTTAGGTATAGACCCAAGAGAAATGAAAACATGTCCATACAAAGATTTATATATGAATGTTCAGAGAGGCATTATTCCTAATAGCTAAAAAGTAGAAACAGAGCATTGTGATGGGGAGGGGCATGCTTGAAATGTAGTTGGGGATAGGAATTAGGGAACTTAATAGGGGGAAGAAAATCTTCTAAAACTGATTTATGTGAATAGCTGCACAACTTGGTAAATTTACTAAAAATCATTTAATTGTTCACTTAAAAAAAAAGTATTTTAAAGATTCAAGTAAACACAATGCAGCAATCTTAAATAAGACTTTGTGATGGCCTATTAAAAAGAAAGGTATGTCTGCTCTTGACCAAATGAGTTAATAACATTTGGAAATTGATCAGCGGAGTGAAAATACAGATATTTAGTGGAACTGGGTACTTATAAAGGGTGTTAAGGACCCACACGAGTTAAAGAAGAATCCTTGTTGCAGGAGGGAGATGTCAAGCTTGAAAGCCTAACAGATAAGAGGAGAAGAAAACATAGAAGAAAGACAAGCAGAAAACAACCTAGGTGCTGTTAAAGGACATAGACATAGGCAGTCAGCTCAGAGAAGCCAAATTAAGCCAGCGTGCTGTGGCCAAGACAGAGCTTTATGTAAGGGGCCAGTTGCAGAGTGAAATCTGAAACACTCACCAGAGAATCGAAGAAGATCCTAGAAGATAAACAGAAGCTCTTTTTCATCAGTAAATGCATTTTGTATATTCTTTTTTTTAAAATTTTATTGGGGGAAAACTACAAAACATTTACAGTACAATGTTATTTTGTATATTCTTGTCACTCATGAAGCTAGCATACTGTTAAACTACAGAAGTTACTTAACGTTTTATTATTATTATTTGATTTTGTAGTAGAAAATGACCTTGGCTACGGTATTTAGGCTACTGCTCTTAGGCAAGTGTTACAAAGAAGAGTAGATAGTAAAGGAACCTCTGGCAAATCATGTAATTTTAGTTCTTGGAGATAAAAGACCAAATGAAATTGATAACACCATTGGAAACCTAACTCAAATAGGAGCAGACTTTTTCACACGACCTTGAATGTTTTTCCACTTCATAAATCTTTTCTGTGCATTTGAGTAGTATGATCTGTCCCAAGTCACAAAGAATATTTTTTAAAAATCTCAGTCATTAAATCAGTGTCATCTCATTAGCATATTTTTCTGAACTAACCTTCTGATTGGCTATAATGGATGCTTTGCCAGGGTGAGTCAGGTCAGACAAAACAGGGAAGTGAATATTTGGAAAATGAGAAGTAATTGAGATTATATAATTCGATTCACTATATTTAGGTTGAGTTTCACTTTTTTAATCATATTAAAGATTTTTTTTTAATCCTGATTAGTAGTACAAAAAAATGAGAAAATAAGACCATGATAAATCCTGACACTCAAAGATAATGTTCTAAGTAGAAAAGAAATAAAAATGTTTTTATTGACTATGACTTTTGGTTTTATTTTGGGGATGGGTGGTAGGAAAAGGAGAAGGAAGATTCCACATTGATTTTATGTCCATAAAACCACCATTATATATTAATAATCTAATCTAATGTCAATATAAACTTTTTTAATGCTAAATTAAAAGGTACTTTTTAGCAACCTATAACACTTTTTATATTAATAACTTGTTGAAAACTAAAATAAGGTGTTTTGTCATATAAATTTCCATACATGAGTACATAGGGACCTTCCCTCTGTGAATTAAGTGAATATTTCTTCAGTGATTCTATCTTTTCTATTTTTGCCTTTTATGAATTTTTAAGATTCCACCCTCTTTCCTCTTTTTTCAGCATTTCTAACAAATTTTATATTTAAAAAACATCCTTAAGATATATATCAGGATAAAAACTTACTAAAACTTCTTTAAATTTTAGAACATTTGGACTTTGGAATGATATATAAAATTGATATATTTATATCAAATATGGGGCTAACATTGAAAAATTATCATATTTAAGGGGGTATATTATACTTAAATGTAAGAGCAAAATTTTTTTTAGGTCAAGGAGAGGAGAAGATTAATAATTTATATAAATCAAAGCTAAAATATTTTAAATAAAATGATTTTTAAAAGAACGATTTATTTTTTTAAGATTTAAGCTTTTGGTAATATAGTGCAGTGGTGAGGAAAGTGGGTTGGGGGTCAGGTAGCCTGAGTCAGGTTTCTATTTCTTTATTCTCTAGCTTAGTGACAATCAAGAAGTTATTTCACTCCAGTAGGCCTCAGTTTACTCATCTCTAAAATCATAATAATCACATTATTGTATTTATATCATGGGTTATTTTGAAGATTCAGTGAGTTAACAAATGGAAAATATTTATCATATCAGTTACTTAATACCTATGAGCTAATATTATTTATCTACATGCTTACTTAATTATTTACAAAACGAATCTAGAAAGCTAATAATGGATATGTCCTTAGACTACAGTTATATTGAAATTCCTGTTTGTGTAGAAAAAGTTATTTTATTTCAGAAGCATTCAAGAGCTCTAAGGAAAAGATTCCAAAACATCAGCATTTTTTTCACTAGTGATAATCTCACATTTTATTTTCTAAATAAGGAAGCTACTATTATATTACCACCTGTTTAACAAAGGCAGACACTACCTGATAATGATCTTGTATCAGGTAACTCTCCACACACTAGCATTTAGTGGTTTGACCCTGGGAAATCGGTAAGATTTTATTCCGTGAAACCTCTGACCTTCTTCCTTTTCAGTATCTACTTTTACATTTTTCAAGGCTACTATAATGTTAAAAAAAATAGTTCATACTAAGGAGCTATTGCCAAGCTCCTTAGTAAAAATCCCAAAAAAGAATTTTTATCTCTTCACGATGATAGTCACTCGGTAATTTTGTTTTAAAAGAACACCACCCATTTGAATCCAGCTTTGCCATTTATTAAATATATGATCTTGGCCAAGTTACTTAACCTGTTGCTTTCCCTTTTTCATCTGCAAAATGAGGGCAATACTTAGGATTAAATGATCATTATATTAAAGGGAGGGTGGGAAAGGAAAGTGAAAGAAGAGAGGGAAAAAGGAAAAAAGGAGGGAAGGAAGGATAGAGAAGAGGACGGAAGGAAAGAGGGGAGGAAGAAAGGACAGATCAGCTGATGAAGGCAATTCTGAAGATGAAAGGATGACTTGATAACTTTAGAATATCTGGCTCTAACAAGAAGCCACTGGCAGGTAGTGTTTGTTGCACAGTCTAGTTGTGTCTAAGAGTGGTTCTACCCTTATGTTGCTATTTTCCCCTTTTCTCTGCCTAATACTTAGCTAAGGTCATTTTAATTGATTTCAACAGCAGTGGAAGATAAAGAAGATGAAGAAAATTCCCACTATGCAATGAGGAGGCTTTTAAAGATGATGATTCCTACTGAAATGGAGTGATATTGTTAGAGCACTAACCTGGACAGCCTGGGGTCTACCATGTATCAGTATCTCAAAATTATCTCACCATGTGACATTGTTTATTCCCTTGTCTTTCACAAAATTTTGTAGTCACCTTTAAAAAATAGGGTGTATTTTTGTTGGAATGTTTACCTTTCTTAATTTTTTTAAAATTTAAAATGTAATCTTGATATTCAAAGAAATGATGTCGGGGTATGCACATCTTTTTGAGAATTATCACTTGGGACAGATACAGGAATTGCCCTTAACTCATGGCCTTTCAAATGACTGTCGAATTATTAATAACAAGTGATCCTTCAAGATGAGACACACATGAGGAAGAAAACAATTCTCCCAATGATGATAGGAGGTTGCAGCACAGGACTGACTGGAAACAGTGTTTGTAATACAGAATGGTGTTTGTATTGTTTAACATTTGTAAAAAACTTACTCGATTTTCAAAATATTTCTCAAGGACTGTGGTGAAGGAACTAACCAATCAGAACAAACATCGCATCCTTTGAATGGACACTCAACCAATCAGAACAAATGCTGGCCATACAGAGTATATAGAGCAGATACCCAGTGTGCTCTTAGCAGAGGAGCTTCAAAACTCCTTTTATCTACTCCATGATGCTGGAGGGCATGCTGAGGCCAGTGAGATTAAGGCAGTCCAACTGATCTCCACCTGCACAGCCCTTACGCTATGATCCCCAGGAAAACCAGGACTATTGTATCTTTCAACATGACATACACCATTAAGAATCTGATGAAAATTGTTAACCCATTCTTCAGAAAAGTACACACTGCATAATGTTACCTAAATATTAGAGGGTTCAAAAAAGTTAGAGCTAGCTAGACTTGGGTTTATATTTCAATTTTGCTTCTTTCTTAGCTTTGTAGATTTGAAAAAGTCACTTAGGCTTTCTCTATTACTGTTTTCTCACCTGTAAAATAAAGATATTACCTAACTTTTAGAGCTGTTGAAAAGAAACATGAGCCCATTCCTAACTTCCTTACTATGTCCAAACTGTCACAAACAAATGAAAAATATGTCTATATTTTTTTTTAAAAAAACCCTTCAGTTGTTTGTATTTATCTAAAGCAAAAATTATAATACTTTTCCTCAACATAATGTTCTCTACATCAAATTCTTTTGGAATTCTGTTGGTTTCTTTTCCTTTTATATCATTCATATCACTAAACAGAAAATAATAGAATTGAATTGTTATTTCGACAAGAGTGGAAGGAAATGTGTGGACCATGGGTATTGCAGCTTGTGGTTGGCTAAAAGTATGAAAAATAATTAGCCATCCAAGTTATAATGTAGCTCTTCATGAATACAGCGCTCATTTATTGTTTCCTTTAGAATCTAAGAAAGGTACTTGTCTGGCTGAATGTTTGCTAAATAAGTCAGCAATTAATGAGAGGAGATTACACAGCCACTCAATAATGACCTTCAAAATAATAAACCAAAGAACTGAGGAAGTTTATCAACATATTTTGGGAGTATTTCTTGTAATTTTGGTATTTTCTGAAACCAACTTACCATTTTCGTAATTTGTATAATTAATAGCTCTCAGCTGATAGTGAGGGCAAATGTCTCATCTCTTCCTAGAATCTCACCTTGAATTTTGGTTGCCTGCTGGGTTACAACTGTTATTTATTTACAATCTACTTGACAAGTTTTTTGTTGCTGCAAAAAATCCCACACACAGTCTTTGTTTGCAGACTTCAGTTTCACATATTTTATGTAACAAAGTCACCATTGTGACTAAAATTACGTGTTCATTATTCTTCGCTTAAAAATCTCTGTTGACATCAGAAATTTACTATATAGCTTGTCTGTTATCCTTGTAATATGTAAATTCCTTTTTCATGTTGTTCAGTGCTGACAAAAAACAGGCTTACTTGATTATAAAATTATGTTAACTTGTGACTCTTTTAATTTCTCATTCTTGATTCAAATATGTAAATAGCAATGATTCCAATTTCACACGCTTCAGTGGTTTCCTAGTAGCCATTAAAAGGAGCTGGTAGGTTCAATTGGGCTATATGGGATATATCATTATAGAAAATTAAGGTCTTGGTAACTAACTGCAGTTTGTTGAAAAGGAGCTCCCTCTTTGAGGCGTGCATACTTGGGGATAATATTGGGGTGCAGCTTCACCTGAAAAGAAAGGTGTTTGACCCTGTGGGCACACAAAGTCCACAGATTTTACTCCTGGTTCCCAAAGGACTCCATGTTATTCAAGTTTCCCTTTGCCTAAAACTTAAAGTTCATTCTTCTTAACATAGCGTATCAATTTCTTCATAAAATAGCACCAGTGCAGCTTTGTGTCCTTTGTGCATTTTATACTTCAATCTTGTGAAAATACTTGGGAATATAGTGGAACATAACAGGAAAAAAATCCATGCCCTCATGGAGCTCACATTCTAGTGAAGGGAAGTGGATAATGCACCCGCAGGTAAATATATAAAATAAGTGCTGTGGAGGAAACTAATGCAGGATGTAAGGGATGGAGAATGCCACTGTGGGTGGTGGGGTGTTACATAACATGATCAGGGATGGCCTTTTGGATTGGATGACAACTGAGCAGAGACATGGCAGAACAGGATAAATGAGACATGTGGCTATCTATAGAAAGAGTGTTCCAGGCTGAGGAAGTGCAAACGCTTAGGTCCTGAGGTGAAGGCTTCTTGGGGTGTTTGAGAGACAGTGAGGCAGTCAGCAGCCAGTACCTCTAGGACAGAGTGGTCCGAAAGTGGGTGGTCAGAATGTTAGTAGAGTAACGGATTGGAGATTTTGAAGGGCCTGGGAGACCATTTTTAGGACTTTGATTTTATTCTGGAATATTTTTTATTTGATCGTTATTATTTGATTTTATTCTGGGATACTTATTCTTTGATTTTGTTATGGGAGCCATTGGAAGAGATTGAGCACTCCAGTGACATGACCTGATTTAGATCTTATCAGAATCTCTTTGTCAACTATGTCCAGAACAGACGGCAGGAGGCAAGGACAAAAGCTGGGAGAAAAGTTAGTCTATTGCAAAGATCTGGGGGAGAGTTGTTGGTGGACCAGCAATGCAAGTGGATAGAAAAGTAGATGTGTTGATGAACTTTTCTTGTGCATTTTTGTGAAATATTGTGTTTAAACCACAGATATTTCCTTCTTTCAAATCCTGACAAAAGCATATTCTTCCTTCAATACTCGGATCAAATATTATCTCTTCTATGCGGTCTTTCCTGATATCTACGTAAGTGCTACAAGTTCTATTACACTATACTTGTACAGTCCTTTATTCGTGATCTTTTGTACAGTATTTACAACATTGGTTTGTACTTATTTGTTAATGTGTTTTCTTCCTAGTCAGATTATCAGTTCTACAAAGGTATTGTGTTTTTTAAACAATTTATGTTCCTTATACCAGCACAAAATGTAAGTGTGCATTGAGCACTGCATATGTGCTTGTTAAATGAGTGAATACTTCCAAGTGTAAAATAGAAAATATTTCAAGTGACTTTCTAGTCCATGAACAAAAAAGCTACATTCTCTTGGGGAAAGGATATCCAACCTCATTCTCAGAAATTAGAATACACCAAAATGAGAGTGACATGTCTGTCACTTTACCAGAACATAGAATAGGACCCTGTGTTCCTCTTTGTGGGTCACAATAAAAATGTAATTCTACAAGTAAGGGAATGTGTCATTTTGTGAAAATTCACAGGGAATGTCTACTTGAGTTCTCCTACGTTCGTAAAGAACAAAGGGAATCACCTATGTTCATACAGGAAAAAAAAAAAGGAATATCTTTATTTTTCCTCCTGAGGCCAGACAAGTAAGATAAGTAGAATGATAAGTGGGAGGCTTTGAACCATCTCGTAAGGCATTTCTCCAGGTTTCCAGATGGAGGCTGGAACAGGTCCTGCCAGCATACAGGTTATTTTTGTTTTTGTTTTTATGTTTGTTTTAATAATAGGGTTACTGTGGGCAAATTACAAGGGAGCTACAGCCATAAGTATTTGAGTAGTGTTCCCATAAAATCTCTGAGTGTAATTGAGGTGCATGTTAAAGTACTCGGAGAATCTGTAATTGGAGAATGAACGTACTCAAAAAGTCCTATTTAAAGGAGAGACGTTAACCACTGACTCTGTGACCTTGAACACTTCAGGGATTTCAAGGACGTCACTGATAGCACACTTCTCACAACATGCGGAGGGTAAAAAGCCAGGAGGATTAACTAATAAGTATCTTTTAAAAAGTGTAGTCAGGATGGCATAATGGGCTAAATTTAACAGGTTTAAAATTATTAGGAATAAATGCACAGCCCTATTTTTAGGTTCTAAGACCCATCTTCAAAAGTGCAAGATGGGAAAAAAATAAGAGCAATTTGTAAGAAAGATATTTAGGAGCATCTTGACTATAAGCTTGTCAAGTAGTCAAGACTGTGATTCAGCTGCCAAGAATGCTAATTTGATTTTATGCTACGTAGTGGAAATATAATGTCCAAGAGAAGAAGTAATATTTCTCCTTTACTATGTACTGAAAGGGATGTATTATATTCCATTAGGCACCACATTTTAGGAGAAAAATAATCAAAGTAGAACACACTCAGAGGAAGGCTGCTAGAATGAAGAAGAAACTCAAAACAAGGTTATCTGAAAAATAGTAAAAGAAACTAGAAATTTTAATCCTAAGGGGAAAAGAAAAAGCTTAATAAGATATAAGGTAGACCATAAGCCATGCTATAGAAAAACTAGGGGATTCTGAAAAAATCATTAAGTAAGAAGCTGAAACAATTGGGTTAAAAATAGTAATTTCAGGTAAATGAAAGGAATAAATTGCAAACATTTTAAAATATTTCTACTTTAATGGACTCCTTCAGGAAGGAGTTATTATACCTTCATTGGAGATCTTCAAAGGTAGTTTTAGGGTATTTTGGTTTGTTTAGCTATGGAGCAGAAAAGTGAGAAAGAGAAAGCATTTCGTGGGTTACAGGATGGGGTAGATAGTTCCTGAGTTTCCTTCTGACTGTAATATTCTATGATTTTGTTGTTGTTATTTTAGTATAACAATACTAAATAATTCTCCCAATTCTCATCAATAATTGGGATGCATTTTAATTAATGCAGAAAATAATAATAATAGCACTACAGATAAAAACTATGTATCATTTGTAGGTTCCAGACCCTGCACTTTCCATTGGTTAAATCTCAAAGCGACCTTATGAAATAAGTCAGATGAGACAGTGAGTTTCAGTGAGTTAAATATCTGGCTAAATTTACCCATGGTCATGCAGATCCAGCCCTTACCATGTAATCTATTTCTTTACCTTCAAGCCATGTAGGTTTGTTTTTCCCCCTATGGGTTTGTGAGAATCAATCAAACAAAAAATGATCCTTAATCAATAGTAATAGCTAGTTGACTTTTATATGGTGTTACAATGTGCCAGGCATTATTCTGTGTGCTTTACACTTAGTGTCATATAACAAACCCATTTTATGGATGAAGAAACTGAGGCACAGAGAATAGCTTGATTATGATCATAAAATTAGAACATGGGTGAACTAAAATTCTACTCGTGGCAGTCTTTTTCTACTGCTCATATGCTTAAACTATATGGTGCCTAAGAGAAGACTTTTTACTTTTAATGAAAAAAATATTATGACAATAATATTATACAAAAGAGCAAAGATGGCTCAAAGTGTCTAGAGACCTTTGTAGTGTGTTAGTGATTCAACTTGTCACTCCTTCTAGCCATTGAGTGTCAACAACAGCAGTCTAGCATCCGTTCTGCAGACTGAGTGCTGGGCAGTAAACTCAGAAGACTGCACTGTGATGATGAGTTGACTGTTTTACAATGACTAACCCTGGTGACTCCAAATGTTTTTGCACTTGAGTTAGTTTTGTAGCTTCTACAGCAATGTTAGGTTGCCACTCCAAATGATACCTGGCCATTTATGCACTGGTAAAGCTCACGCATGTGATCAATTGTAAACAAGAAGAAAGCAAACATTGCAGTCAGCAACTGGCCAAGGTACAGACAACGGGGAAAGTCTGGGATTAACCATTTCCATTGCCACGGTTTTAAATCAGTGAGGTTAATTTGAGGGTGGGCATCATTTATTTAACCTTCTTCAGGGACTAACTACCTGGACTGGCTCCAAGCATCATGCAAGCGGTATCCAGGCAATTCTGGCAGTGAATCATGATGTTGACCTGCAATCCTTCTGCTCTTAGTGACCACAGTCTGTCACAACCAGAGATTGCCAAACTACTTGTATCATGCCAGAATGTAAGAATTGCACAAATGTCCACTAGGCTCTATATTGAACGTTATTTATGGTTTAGTAATGGCAAGGGCCTTTGAAACCTGCTATTGGCAAACTAGCTCTTTCTCTCTTTCCCCCTCATAATAACTGAAACCCAGAGAGGCTCTTCAAAATTGCAAACCTAAGATTTTTGAAAAAGTTCTTCAGCATGCTCACTGACTGCTGAGCTCGGCCATGTCTTGGAAGTACCCTGGAGATGTTTCTCCTGCCCATGAACTTGATTTGGAAATGATTAGCAGGGAGAGGCTGGAGCCACAGTGAGTGTAGTGGAGTTAAAAAGTTCAGTTCTTGGAATAAAGATTTCATTAAGACCATAGAGTTTGGACATAGACCTGTCACTTTAAAATGTGTTTGCTTGACTGCTTCCACTCTGGTGGGTCTTTGAACGGCTTCTGTTCCAGAGCAGGAGAGGAGCAGAGCAACCGCAAGCACATTTTAAAGTGACAGGTCTGAATATTTAGTGTGAACGGAATCACTGTATCCTAAGCCCCAAAGTAAATGCTGGAGCAGAGATGAAGTATTCTGTCAGTCTAAGCTTTCAAATAAAATTGTCCCAGGGAATTGCCCAGAATAGCCCAACCTAATTGCAGAAAAGGACTATAGCAAGACTGGGGAAGTGTGAAGTAAGCCATTTATATTCCATGAACCATTGGTCAGCAAAGTCTCTCTCTGAAATACTGAAGGTGCAAAGTTAAATTGCCCGTGATTGATTTAGCATGGAAATAGTCTTCTATTTGTTTTTATTTCATTCCATATATATTAGGCCTAGGTGCTTTATCACATTTTGTAAAAATGGTTATGTAGAAAAATTTAAAATCTCTATATAGGTGATGCATATGTTCCATGAAGGTGGTAACTTATTTCCTACTTATGTAATTGAAAGCCTAACCTAGGACATAATTGATGTTCTTCAGGTTTACCGTTAAATGTGGGTGTTTGGGTGGAGGAGACATCATAGGGATCTACCCCATGAACTCATACTCCATGACATCCCCATGCATGAATGGCTCTGCATTTGGTTGACATTATGCAATCTTTGCCATGTCTATAATAAAAAGGGAAGGGAAATGTGGAAAGACAGAAGTTTGGAAATTGTCCCTATATAATAAAAACTCTTTTTTGGTGCACAAAGAAGAAAATGGACTTTCTTAGGAATAACGTGGAGGCACTGGAGGGCAGGAGAATGGATAGAGAAATGGAACGGCTTTCATTTCCATTTGTGAAGTGTTGCTACTTCTTCCATCACTGAGAATAAAAACATTAGTTGAAAAGCCTCTTATATATACCAGTGCATTTTCAGGCTCTGTCCTTTGTTTTCTTTTTACTTTATTCTCGCCTAGACAACCCCATATAAGTCCACTGTTTCAACTCCATTTATTTGGAAACACCCCAACACTGTACTTTTAGCCTTGGATTCTCTGCTGAACTCCGGACCCAATATGTATTGGGGTCTACTGCTTACCACACAACTTTAATTAGATGTCATCAAGGCAACATAAGACTCAGTATGTTGAAAATTCAACTCATCTCTCTTTCCTCCCAAATGTTTCCTCTCCTAGTCAATATTTTATCCATCCAATTAGAAACCTGGTTAGTCTGAACTCCTCTTCATTCCTTTCCTGCCACACCATGTTATTTCCCAAGTGTGAATATTCTACCTTCTGAGTATCTTCTAAATGTAAACACTTCTCTACGACTCGTTTTTTATTTCCTTAGTCCAGAATTTCTTCACTTCTTGCCTGAAATGGGCCATAAAATTACCCAATTGAGGTCAACCCTGGAGACCCAATTTAACATTTCAACCACCTCATCCCCAGCATTTCCTATTCTCTTTTCCCCACTAGAATATAACCTCAAGGTAGGAATTTTTGTATATTGTGTACAACGTGGGCTGTCAAGTGCCAAGAGAGTACCTGGCACATAGTAAGTTTTAAATAAAAAAATGTGTGAAATGAAAATGAATTTAAAAGGGAGAAGAAGTTCACTGACTAATCTACAAACCGGGAAACAAAGAATTTCCTTCAATAATAGCTAATAGTTTACAGATTCCCTTGCCCTTATTTTAAATAAATTGAAATTTTTTTCTTTAATGTAGAGAGAGCTTTCAACTACAAGATGGAGTCCTTTGCTTCTTAAATGAGTTTGTATAGTAAGTAAGGAGAGATGGCCGACAATGACTCTTTGACTGGATTATACAATTTGTGTCATAGTGAAGTTGTCATTCTTGACAAGAAACTTTTAAGTTCCGTGTTCTAAGGACACTATGTTTCTTGTTATGTTTAAGTATATTCAACAAATTCAATGATTCTTAGAATTTCTTAGCTCAGAACACTGCATCTTTTCTGAAAATTTTGCTTTTCAATTTTCTCTTTCTGGACCATAAAAAATAATTTTGCTAGTTTTTCTTTTAAATCTCTTGGAAAGTATTGTTTGCATTTCATTCCATTTTGACATTAATATTTGTGATACTGTTTTTGAATATTTCTTTTAAATTCTGAGCCATTTTATTAGACTAAGCAAGTGAATGATTCTGGATTTACATATATAATTATGCTTCCTTTATAACAACACATCATTTTAAAAATATCAGGCAGCAGGTTTTTTTAAAATCATGGTACTTGAAAATCTGACTTTGGAATATAAAACTATATCTCTACCTTAATGCACTTATGTATATGGCTCAAGAAAACTATAATATTAAGGCATTAAAAATTTTCTCCACAAATATTTTAATTACTATTTTGGAATTCACTTATAAGATATGATGACAATGGCTTCCACTGAAGCAAGAGAACACACACAGACCACATGTTGTAGACAAACAGACAAGAGAAACACACTGTGCATTCTGAAACTTAGGGTAAAGCTTCCCACCGTTTCAGCAGTAACGAGCATTGATGGATGGTTTTCATGCTATTTAGTAAAACAGCGTTTCTTTTCATGAAAAGGAGGGTAGGGAAAATGTGACATTTGAATAAAGTTTTACATTTTGAACAAGTAATAAAAATTAAATTAAAGGTTACATTTCTAGAGTCCTGATTGATAACAATTGCTATTTAACTGCATTTTATAGGTTAGGTAAGCAGTTTAAATTAAAAAGTGACCTACACAAATATGCAGTATTGAAAAGAAATGAAAGTTAATAGCTTTTCTTTGCTACTCTAAGAAACCTGATGGGATTTTGAATTTCTAGAGATTTGAGAAATTAGGATATATTTTGTAGTGCCTTCATATGAAACATGTTTGAGGATTTGTTTTTCTTGGAATAATGTTTCTGTTATGACTACTGAAGCATTCCCTTGGATTTTGTGACATGTTTGAAATATAGTTTATTACAATCAATTATATTATAAGACACCATAGATTGTCTCTAAGGATGAGTTTGTAAAATACACCCTCCTGTCTATAGATGCTCCACAATTAACAATTCCTCCAGGGAGTCACCTGGTTACCTAAATTAGGAGAGCTAGTGAGGGTTCTGTATCTCTAAGACAACTTAACACAGTGTTATATTCTGTGGCATAAATTTTCTGTTGTCTGCTGTCAAGTAGTAGATAATCCAAAATGTAGAGTATAATTCCCATTATGTTTTGCTTAGACTAGCATTAAACGAACTTACATTACTAACTCCCAGGCTTCCCTGCCCTGTACATATTCTTTCCTTGTCATGAAATGATTTCCTAAAATTGAATCTATATGTAGCATAGGTTGGATCCAGAAAAGAAATTTATCTAGGTTATCCTAATTATCTAATGAATTTAAGAAGTTTAAGGGTATATCCTTACCTAGTGTGGACAATTAATCTGCATAATACCTCTGAAATAGCATTCTTCTTAATACATACTATCAAATAGCCTGTAGTTTTAAGAGAGGTAACCAGAAGTGAGCTAAACCACAGTGCATCTCTCTATGTAAATTATGTATTTAAAATATGTCATAGAAGTATTTATTAGTTCTTCAAAGAGTCTCTCAAAATATCATTTGGCTTCCAAACATTTCACTTGTTCCTCAATGCTTGTTCAGATTTCACTCCACAATCACTAACCCATTTTTCAAATAATTTTTTAATTTCCTTCTTTGCTTTATTGGTACCTCAATTAACACATTTAGACATTCTGGCAGAAGTGTATTTCTTTAAGGGTACATGACTTTCTCCAAAGGTCATTCACTACTGAATGAATAAAAGAATGGACAGTGCCACAGAGATATTAAAATAAAACTATTTTTTCTTGTAAAAGTTAGAAATTTTTCAAATGAATTACCTGAAAATTTCCTTTGTGTAACTGTATATATTTAAGATGTATAAATTATGTTTTGATATACATAGTGAAATCGTTACTATAGTCAAGCAAATTAACATATCCGTCATAGTCGCCCTTTTATTTTGTTTTAAGAGCACCTAAAATCCATTCTTTTAGCAAGTTTTCAGTATGTAACACAATGTTATTATTATAATTATAGTCCTTATATTGTACATTAGCTCTACAGACATCCATCCTACATATCTGCAACTTTATACCCTTTCCCACATCAGTATATGTATGAGAATAGAGTCTACTTAAGCTTCTTCCTTTAGTCATACATTTCAGGACACTCACCAACTCACATCACAGGGTAAACAAAAAGGAAAGGTAAAGAATATTAAATTGCTCATTAGGCCATTAATCAATTTGTTTGATTTTTTTTTTTAGATTGGACATATCGATCATTTCTTGTTTTAAACTAATTAAAGCATATTGTACCTCAACTTTTCTTGTGCGTTTAAAGCAAAAATGTACATATATATTTAACATTGATATAGAGAGTTGATTATTTGTTGAGTAACAAATTTCTCTTCTTAAAATAAATAGCATAGCTATTTATTTATGTATTTAATAAAGTGTATAAACTGAGGTTTTGCATAATAAATTTTACTGAAATATGTTGCAGCAATTCAATATTTAAAGTCATCTTATGTGAACATACTAGTTTGACACTAAATCATGTTGTATCTTGAGTAAGTCATATCATGAATTACATCTTTGGTACCCTTGACATTTTATGTCTAGTAAATTCTTAAAGTGAAGCATTTCTGTCTAAAAAAAATGCTAAAAATAATTTCACTTAGTGAAAGTGCTACTTGATTTTGAAAATATTCAGATTAATAGTTCCAGGAATTTTTTCCAAAAGAAGTTCAATTTACTGAGCTTCCTGAATGGCTTACAAATAGGAAAAAAGAAAAAAAAAAAAAAAGAAAACTTTAGAACAAATTTTCCCTTTTACATTTAACATGGCAAATAAGTTGGAAATTTTAGTTCTGTTTAAAATATGATATCTTTAAATTTTTAAAGAATGAGGCAGTGAACATATGCCTGAATGTTTGAAAGTTGTAGTTAATAATTTTATGTTAAATATTAAGTACTTTAGAGAAACACCCTCCCTACCCTCCAATTAAGAGCAATTCCTAAACTCCCCTGTCTTCCCTGCCCTGTTCATACTCTCCTTGTCATGAAATGATTTCCTAAAATTGAATCTATATGTAGCATAGGTTGGATCCAGAAAAGAAATTTATCTAGGTTATCCTAATTATCTAATCAATTTAAGAAGTTTAAGGGTATATCCTTACCTAGTGTGGACAATTAATTTGCATATCTCTGAAATAGCATTCTTCTTAATACATGCTTTCAAAGGTTCCTAAGCTTGCATTTACATGACAGGTAAGAATGGCTCCACTATGTCAACCAAACAAATTGTAACAGAGGTCCCTAAATAAGTACTTATGTGGAATTATATTTTACACATTGTTAAATTTGAAATGATATGATAATGCTAATCTTTACAAGTCCCCAGACATATATTTACGAAACAATATACAGATATTAAACTAAAATGATTGTGAAAAAGCATAAGAAATATTTAGGGTAAATCAATACTCTAATACAGTATGGACTTGTGATAATCATTTCCAAATTTTGAAAACTATTAAAAAGGCCTTAGAGAAATGAGTAACTTTTAATGCAATGTAAATTTTATATACAGAAAATAGACTAAGGGCAACATTCTTACATAAGTTATTCCTTTTAGCATACTATTCAGTCTCTTCTAATGTAATTTTCATACAATATTCTATATTGGAGATCATTCATATCAATGTGTAAAGAATTCTTTCTTTCTTTTTTATGGTTATATAATATTTATTGTACGTATCTTACTAATTTCCTACTGATGGACATTTGGATTATGTATAATCTTTGCTGATATACTAAATATCCTTATGCATATGCATTTTACATATGTACTTTACCTAGTTTTTGTTTAGTCCTCTCAATAATCTGGTGAATATGGACATATTATTATCTTCCTATGTAGATAAGGAAATTGAGACAATTACAATAAGTAGCTTGTCCATCTACATATATTTCATAAAAAAGAAATGTACATGGGCCCAAGTCTATCTTATTGAACAAGGGAAAGTTTTTTTATTCTTAATGGGAAACAAAATAAAACAAAACAAAAACAGAGGGGAAAGATAAAGGTGACCTGGCTATTGAAAAGCTATACAATATTACCAGGTTGTTTTATGATATCTTGGTTATTTTCACTAATTCTTAGTTACTCTAACATGTTTACATTATATGTATAATTGATAGAGGGCTAACTTAGTGTATATACTTAATAAATATTAAATAATGTAAGGAGATACTCATGCATATATAAAGTCAAAAATTAAAAAATCTCACTTTTAATGCATTACTATTCATGCTAGAAATATTCAAGTTAGAGAAATAATTTTCAGAAACTCTATTATTCATAAATACTCTAATCTCATTTAGTGCTCATGTGTTTTCTCCTAGGAAGATGCTTCTCGATTACATTTCTAGGATTTAAGGTTTTCAAATAGTTTTCTTAATATATTTCTGAATATGATAGCTGTTGCTGTTAAGCCTAATCTACATGAATAATTTAATTATAGTAATTTACTCCTCTGGAATACAAAAAAATAATTTGATTAATTTACTCTTCATTAAATAAAAGCTTTCACTACACTAGAAGAGCATCATTTATCTTTGGAAACACATATGGCTTTTTGCTTTGACAACTGCCAGAGCTATCATATTCAAAGGCTTGATGATCTACTACCGAATTTGAAAGGGAAAACCACAAAAAATTTACAAGCACACTACAGAAAGATGTCAAAATTTCCCAGAAGAGGTAGATGTGACTGAATAGTTTAAATGCACTGTCATGAAATTCTAGACACATTGAACTTAATGCAAACGAGTAAACTCATGAATTGGAATGAGGTAACACTTCTTTAAGAATGCAAATTAAAAAGGAAACATCAAAATAATGAAACCTGCCATTTTTTTCTCCACTGAGAAAATTCTTTACCAGATCTCAAAAACAGGCCAGGCTCTTTGGAAAACAATGATAGAAAAAAGGTATTTGATGTAAAAATGTATATTGAGAACTCTCCCAAGACTCTCCGGTTAGTATTTTAATAACCTTATAGAAAAACTACTGTAATTAGTTGTATTCATTACACATAGTTAAATATTCATTAAATCAGAGCATATTATAGAAGAAAAATGAATTTGTTTTCAAAAACATTGTACAATTCAATGTCACTATTTGACTGTCTCTAAAGATTGTAATAATTCCTTCATTTGAATACATGTGTATCAGTGAAACTTTCTATCAGGTGGATAGATGTTTTAAGATTGTATATTACAAATACTTAGAGAAATTATCAAATTTAAGTTTAGAAAATTTTTAAAGAACTTTTAAAAGAAAATAAAAAGGTATATGTGTGCATAATTGGGAATTTGGAAACCATAGGAAATTGCAAATAAGGAAATAAAAATCCCCATATTGCCATTACTCATGAGTAACTCTCCTTAACAAAATGGTGTATTTTCCTCCATTATTTTTCCTACATATGAAATATAATGTTAAATTGAATTACAATACTATAAAGGTTGTTCTGAGATAAAATTAGTGAAATCTATCAAATCACAATTACAATAAAAATTTTTATGTGAACATTTTTTACTACACATCAGTTTTGGTTTTCCTAGGACAGATATCTGGAAGCAATTTAGGATTTAGGCTGGGAAAGGTTGAAAATGCATACATGGGGTAGAGGTGGGTAGTGCAGCCTTGCAGTGTCTTCCTAGTCCTTATCGGCTGTGTTCTTGGTCAGCCTGAAGCCCTGTGTTCTGTTTTTCCTTTGCTTAGAAGCAATGCATATTGTGCCAGCATTTTCTAAGGCATGGTCCATCTGACCACCTATGTGGGCATCTCCCTGAGTACTTCTTCAAATGCAGATTTGAAGGTCCGGTCAGCATTCACTGTGAGAGTGTAATAGGTCTGTTAATATGCATTTTTTCACAAGCTCCCTGGATGTTCTTATGTGATGTAGAATTTAACAACCATTTCTGATGTGACTGTGACTAGTTTTGATTAAGGGGAGACTCTGGAGCTTTATTCTTTTTTTTTTCTTTCTTCTTTTTAACTCAGAAAACATGACCACTCACTCAGAATTGCTTTGAATCCCAGATCCACCACTAGCTAGTAACTCTGGGCAAGCTTGTTTGAATTCTTTTCTGTCCAAATGAAGATGACAACACTGGCAACATCTACTTGAGAGCTTTTTGTAAGAATTAAATGCGATAATGTATGTGAAAGTTCATGGTACAAAACCTGACAAATGGTAGGTGCTCAACAAATGTTAGTCTCCTTACTTCATTAAAAGTGAGGGGGAATTTTAAGGATCAGCCAGACTGATGCTTAATTTTACACACAGAAGAACTAAATCTCGGAAAACATTTAGTAGCTAAAGGCATCAGGAGACTGACCTGGCACTCATAAATTATGGCTGGGCTAAGTTATCTTGCGTCAAAACTAAAATAAAAAGATACTTGTAAGGAGGGTTCTATTCACACACAAAAAAATCTATTACTTGCGTTCTGTACACAGTGGCAGGTACAAAGAAAATGTTTGTAAGCCACCTGTGTGGTAACATGAATTATATTTACTTTACTGAGCATGTCTTCCTCTATGAACCACTTGTGACATACAGGAGACTACACCTCGCAGATGGGCCCCAGAGGCTGCGCTCAGAAATCTACTGCTCCCCTGCTCTGAGGTCATGCCTTCCCTTCAGGCTGCGCAGATTCCGTGGCTGCATGTGGCAGGGATATTAAAGTGGCCCCCTACTGGAGAGGGTGGGCTCCTTTGTCCTCCAACTGGCTTGAGGAACACTCTAGTGGCCTTGCCGAATCTTTCTTATCTTGCCTGGTAACCTAGGATGCTTCCACCCGACCTTCCTTTTCTTGCTTCTTCATTTGGGTTAAACCTACATTTGAGTCTGACAGCTCTCCCAGCCTTTTGTGGTTCCTCTCCCATTTTGTCTAATAGATATTTTCCCCTAATAACATCTTTGCACAATTAATCTCATTTTGGCATTTGTTTTTTTGAAGAATCTAAATTAACATATCTCCCCAAGCTCCCACCACTAAACTAGAACGTAACCTTCCTGATGTCAATAAGAATAACTAATAAAATTTTGTATTTCATTTATTTAGGTTGATGCATATTGGAGATTCATTCATTCATTAAATATTGAACACCTCTACAGTATGTAGTTGACAGTGAATAGATGAAGTAAACTGTATAAATTCACTGTTATCATAAAATCTATATCCAAGGTTCTTTAAATACTGGTAAAACAAATGGAGCATATGTGTGGATACAGTGTGTAGGTATAAACTGAAAGTAAAATATAGTCTGGTTAATAACAAACTATAAACAATATAAGCAATGAGTGGGTTTGGGTGGGCAGAAGAGCAAGGAGTGGTAAGGGGAGACAGAGCCAGTGATGACTGTCAGAGTCTTTCACAGAGTCAATAATCTTCATGTGCTCTAGGCATGTCTACAGACTGAACACACCACTGTATACACATGCAAAGAGCTTTCTCCTTTATGTACAATGATGTTATAACTCATGATGATGTTAACTAGCATTAGAATTTTTTGTACATATGCATCATCTCAAACACTGGATTCAAAACAACGATTATCATATGGGGGAAAAAAAATCCTTTCAACATTCAAAAGAGATCCCCAGCCCCGAGTGGTGGCTCATTCCTACAATCCAAGCACTTTAGGAGGCCCAGGCAAGAGGATCGCTTGAGGCCACGATTTTGAGACTCCATCTCCACAAAAATTTTTTAAAATTAGCTGGGTGTGGTGGTATATGCCTGTAGTCCTAGCTACTCTGGAGGCTGAAGCAGGAGGATCGCTTGAGTACACCTGTTTGAGGTTGCAGTGAGCTAGGATGATGCCACTACACTTTAGCCCAGGCAACAGAGTGAGACTCCCTGTCTCAAAAAAAAAAAAAAAAAAATCCTTTTCAAAAGGTTGAAACACATTGGGAAACACTACAAGTACATTATAAATATGTATAAAGAAAGGAGAAATCATGAGTGGATATCAGGATGACTTCCAGGAGAAGGTGGGATTTGAGCTGGGCCCTTAGAAATGGCTAGCACTTGTCTAGGCACAGAATTATATCATAGATGGAAGTAACATTTGTAAATTTTGAGCCTCTAGGTGCTTTGTGATGTTCTAGGTATTTCATCTGATATCTATGTATCCATTATAACACCCATCTGAAAATGATAACAATATCCCTATTTTAAAGAGAAAAGAAGTAGAGCTTAGAGAGATGAACTAACATGTTCAAGGTAATACACCTATTAAACAATGAAATGAAATATTAATACGACTGAAGCCAGTAACAGCACACGTGTCTCACCTATTCCAGGCATCCCCAGGTATTTGGGACTATATAATTTATTACCAGTTACGTCTATTGGACGACATTTGTTTTCCTAGGATCCAGTTTACTTTGTTGTCCTCATTCTTGTCATTCACTCAGAAAAAAAGAGAAGAAATGAAAAGGAAGAGACTGAAAAAGAAAAGAAGGAAGAATCATCGAGGTTGCATTTTGTAAAAATTACTATTCTATTTCATGGTTCTGTATGCAGAAATAAAGCATATATAACCTGTGGCTGTAGGTGGTTTATAATGCCCCTTTATGCAAGAAACAGGTACCCAGCCATGGTGGTCCTCTTTACCATGCAGCACAGATGTCAGCAAATATCTCTGATGCAGAACAGGGGGCAATAAATTAAATACATACACAAGACTTACTTGTGTAGAAGCAAAACTTACTAGCTGTACCTTAGGCAAAGCAAATAGGGCAGAGTTTCCTTCTTGTGAAGTTCACAGAAACCCTGGGGTGGGGAGTGGGGCAACTTTTAAGAACATAATATGATAATAGGGATATACTGATGTAATTAAATCAAAACAAACAAAAAACCAATTTGGATCTAAAAAATTTCTTAAATTGATACTACCCTATTTTCCAGGATAACAACTGCTGACATACCTTTTATTCAAAAGGTGTACCTTTTACTACATTGTTTCAGCTGTTTGCAGGCAAGAGCTTGTCAGATCGCTCAGGTCGGACAGTTCCTCTAAACAGGACAATACTTTCATCTGTCACCACGTCAGTCAACAGCATTTATTAAGTGAACCACATGTGAAGATCAATATCCAAAAGAGTATTATAAAAGGGGCAAGAAGCCCAGTGTGCTCTTGGAGCTTACAGCCCTAGGAAGGAGACAAGGTAGACCAATAAAATAATAAACTCGAGTGAAAGAAACATCTGCCAGATGGAAGCTGTAAAGAGACATTTATGTAAGTGTTCAGTATTCAGGAAAGTGGACAGGAAGAAGTTTAGAGTGATTGAAACTGAAAGAAGCCAAGCGGGGTTAGCTTGGAGATAGCTTCAAGAAGGAATGCATTTTTTTGGCGTGGTTATGGGAAACATTATCTGATTGCATAAACACTTCTATTTCTTTGTGGTATTCCCCAGATGAATGCTCTTTTAAGTTGATGTGAATATAGTTGTCTTTATTTTCCTTCTTACCCCATTTCCTGTAGCGAACAGGCTGGTCACAGTTACATTGGCTGAATACTCTAACCCACTACGAGACCTGCATCACAGAGCTGCTCTCCATCGGAGTCTACCCCTAACTCTCTGACAGTGTCAGGTCTGTCTCTATGTTCCCTGGTCCTCAGTTCCCAGTGTCAAGAGTGAGTACCGGTACTGATTTGAGCCGATGATGGAGTGATCACAAATACAAAGCAATCCCATACAAATGGCTTATTACAGAAAAGAAAGAAACTATACAAAGTGAAAGTAAAAGAAGGAAGCTACCCAAAGTGAAAGTATGTTCCAGAGAGAGGAATTGGTCAGACTCCACGGGAGGAGAATGACGTTGAGGACTCTCAGGTGGTTTCCTTTTATTGGCCTGGTCCGGAGGGGGGCCTGCAGGAGGTGTGGGACATTACCAAATGATTATCAGATGTTCTGCATCGTTCTGCAGTCCCTTTCCCTGATTGGCCCCTGGCTTCTCCACCACTGGGAATCATCCTCCTGGCCTCCACCCACAGCCTGCAGATCTGATGCCTACCTAACAACAGTCTCACTCTGTCCCACACCTCAGCCTGCTCTTCTTATACCACCAGGGCATGGAGCCACATCTCATCTTCCTATTGCTAACAAGAAAAGTCATTCAATTGTCTCTCTTACCTTTACTCAAAGACCTTCAGAAAGGATTTTTGAAGATATTAAGATTCAGTACTGTGGTGGACTTGTATTGTGTTAACTTAAAACTAAGCTGGAACTACATTTCTCCAAATTCATTTCCCTGCATATCTGTGGGTAGGTATGGAATTTGGAAGAAGGATGTGAAGCAGCAGCCATATTTATTTTACATTTGGAAGGTTGATGCAGGTCATGGAGTTGTGTTGTAATTCAAAGCACATTCTCACACATCTCCTGGCTTTCCCTGTTGATATGGGACAGCAGCCATGCCTGCAGATTGTCCAGCTCTCCCCCGATCATCCTTCAGTTTCGCTGAATCCTGGGCCAGTTGTGGGCTTAGCTCTGTGAGAAGTGGGCCAACTTTTTCTGCAGAGCACCAATGTCATCTATGGTGGAGGGTTGGAGGAGGTGGGAGGAACAGGGTTTACTGTCTAAAATCATGTGTTCTGGCTCACTTTTTCTGGTTTGTTTTTGTTTTTGTGTTTTAAGACAGGGTCTCTCTCTGTTGTCTGGGCTAGAGTGCAGTGGCATCAGCCTGGCTCACTGAAACCTCGAACTCCTGAGTTCAAGCAATCCTCTTGCCTTAGCCTCACAAGTAGCTGGGAATACAAGTGCCCACCACCATGCTCGGTTAATTTTTCTACTTTTTGTAGAGATGGGGTCTCACTATGTTGCTCATGCTGGTCTCTAACTCCTGGCCTCAAGCTATCCTCCTGGCTCAGCCTCCCAAAGTGCTGGGATTACAGCCATGAGCCACTATGCCCGGCCCTAACACATTTTTGTGGGTTGCAGTTTGTCCCTGCTGCTGTTTTCTTCACATCTGTCTTCTCTTCCTGACTGCTTGCCTTGCACCAGATGCAAAGACAGCAGTTTCTTATAGACCCTTAAACCAGCTACCGCAATTGCATAAGACTAAGAATCCTTAATAAATCCATGTTCATATGTATATATGAGGATATATACACATAAACATTTATGTGTGTTTATATGCATACACGTGTGTATATATGCTTTGACTGATACAAGTTCCTCTGCTTGTTTTCTATTTGCCAACACACAGAGAAAGAAAAAGACTACCAAACTCTGCCTGGCAAACTCCTTTCACTTCTTTCAGTCTGAGCTCATTGGATCCTTTCCTAGGGAAGTCTTCCCCAACCTCCTCAAAACTCCTTCAAATAACACTTGTTCCCTTACTTCACTGAAGTTTTCACAATTTATATTATGCATAAACATAAAGTGAATGTATTTGTTTAATATCAATTTTCCTCCATAGATGATAAGTCACAGGAGGACAAGAACCATATTTGTTTGAGTTGTCACCCTTATCCAGAGCCTAACTGGATGCCTAGAGCATATTAGGTGTCCAATACACATTTTTGAATGAAAGTTTATTGAATGTCTATTTCATACTCTTTCCTCTATTTCATACTCTTTCCTCTCTCTACCCATTACTGTTGGTCTAGTAAATGCATCCCTTGGTATATAATGCCTAGATTGTTATGTATGTTCATTTTATGCCAATAATTGTTCCCACTAAGTACAGTACCTGGAACCTGTTAATTTGCAGAGCAGCTTCTCCACCACCATATAAAACCCTTCCTCCCTCAACATCGTGCTTTCCAGCTATGGCCCTCTATCTCTCCTCTATTCATCTCCTGATCATCTGTTTGCTCCCTCAGTGGCACTTCCTGGAACTAGACCTTCATCACATTTTCACATGTTCATTTGCACATGCATTTATTCAACAGATGTTTGTTCAGTGATGGTGATGTTCTAGGCTTTGTGATAAGACCTTGTGTAATAAGGGCTTAGATTTCCCTATTTTCCTGAATCCAAGAAGAAATCTCGAGCTGTTTCCATTTAATCCAAGCAAAGACAAGTACCAAGGACCTTCCCTTCTATACCATCAGGGTCTTCTCTAGCAGTCTAAAGTCCCCATGACTGATTCTTAATGTTCATAGGTATTATGAGTGTTGGAAGTTGGCAGGGTCGGGCTGGGAGAGAGGTCCATATACTGTGAACAACTCATAAAAATAAAACGAAAGTTTACATTTCTGGAGTCATAATTGATATAAATTGCTCAGTTTAACTGCATTTTATATTTTAGGTAAGCAGTTGAAATTAAAAGCTGAGAAAGCCTTGAAGCACAAACGCCTAGGAAACACTGGAGAGGTGATATGCCACTGGCTATTGATGTAGTGCCTTTGCCAGAGAGCAACAGGGTCCTACCACATCTCCTCACCATAAGGCAGAGCTGTCTTCACACTGGGCTCGCTTGTGTTCATGTAGCCCAACTCTTTATCTGTTTTCTTTTTGATATGCTAATAATCTTCAATAATCTGACAGGCTCTTAGTGAGTTATGGTTTTTCTTTGAAAAATGATTTCAGTGGTTGTCTTCTTACTAAAAAGCCTTTCATTTACAAATCATGTCTTCATTTTCCCAACTATATTTTTTCTCAGAAATGAACTTCAAGAGCTTAATCTGATTATTTTCTTTCCCTTTACAACTCATTTATTGCAGCACTTATAGGTGGCTCTGGCTCATTAGGGAGAAAGTTATAGCAAAAGAATTCTAACAAAAAAAAGATCATCAATGTTTTTTTAAAACACAATTTCACTACACTAGAGATGATGTATTGTCCAGGAGAAGTTGAAGAACAGGAATTAACAAAAATATTCTGGGTTGTGTAAACTCTTCTTGCAGCAATCATGATCTGGCATAAAGACGGCAGAATTTAGAGTAAGTTAGGAACGGGTTTTTTTCTAGGTAATTAGGCCCAAGGATGAGCACTCATGGTTATTGACAGAGCAATTGAAATGACAATCTATGCAGTCTAAGGTGGGTATTGAGAAGCAGGAGAGGCCACGACTAAGCAGAGAAACTGCGAGGGAATAAGGCAGTTATTAATATTATCAATAATTTTAACACATGCATGTCTCCATGGAGCTAAGAGAACACTAGTGGGCATGACAGAATAACAAAAGCAAATCACTGTCAAAGAACTAGATGGTTAAAATTTTTGACAAGGAGCAATTTGGGGACCCAGGGAATGGTCATGAGTTTTGAGTAGTTAGAGTACAAACCATGGTTACTGTAGCTGAGAAGATAAAGTAACTATGAAATTAAGATTCGCGATTATTAGTTACTTAACTTTTTCCCTATTAAGCTCCAAATTCTGTGAAGTACCGTGCCTGTCTTACTCACCATAATATCCCTAGTTCCAATACAGTGCCTAATAGAGAGGTGCCACTCAATAAAAATTTGTGACAAAAAGAATAAATGAAGGATTCATTAGTACAGTCATTGAAGACACTCCAAAACAATAAATCTGGCTATGTTAAAGCATGTTTTCTCTTGGCAGTAAGACTTTGCAGGCTCTTTGTACTCTGACTGGAAAAAACAAGCAAACAAAAAAACTTGTCCAAACTTTACATATGGTTATTTGGGTCTCAGCTTAGTGATCAATTCTTACAATAAGTCTTTCCTATAACACCACATTTTAGATATTTTTTTTTTTGTATTTTCATAGCACCCTGTACTTCCTCTATTCTCAGACTTATTTTACTTGCTTTAGCGCAATTGCTTATTTAATTATCTGCCTCTTTCTTTTTTTAATTTTTTAAAAATTTTGCTTTACACGTTCAGAGAAACTTCTCTAGTAATGAACTATGGAAATAATCCCTGAAAATATACTCTGACTGCCTCTTTCAATGCCTACCCATTATAAAAGAAATAAAACAAGTTACTATTTTTTTCTCTCCTATTGGCAAAACAATGTAACTTTTTATATCGCCCAGTCCTGGTGAGGAAACCCAGTAATACATTCTCAAACAAAATGTGGATGTGAATGTAAATTAGTGTAACATTTGTAGAGGATAAATTGGTATTATCAATCAAAATTTAATACTGTGGAAATACTATTTGACTCTAAATTTCATTTGAGCTTCAAATACATTTACATAAGTAAAACAAGAGTGATAGACTTTGCAAGCTTCATTTGAGTGTCAAAAACAATGTAAATAAGTTAAATGACCATCAATAAATAACTGGGTACATGATTACGATGCATCCACATAATGGTGTTCCACATGGAAATGTCAATATTAAATAGGCTGCAACAGATATCTATATGTTTCTATAGGAAGTCCTGGAGATACTAAGGTATGAATATTATAATCCTATTTGTGTGATTTTTAATAGTAAAGTTGATCCCCGAATAACACAAACTTGAAATGTGTGAGTCCTCTTATATGCGTTCCCAGATGCCATTTAGAAAATCTTTGAGACAGAAAAGGTATCTGCCTGAACAGGTTTTTAATGCAGATGAAAGTGCCTTATTCTGGGAAAAAATGCCACAAAAGACTTTTATTAGAAAGAAAAACAAGCAAGGACCAAGATTTAAGGCAGGGACGGGTAGGCTAACTCTACTGTTTTGTGCAAATGAAGTTTGATTGATAATCAGGACTGTCCTTATCTATGAAGCTGCTAAATCCCAGGCCTTGGAGGGAAAAGATAAATGCCAGCTGATAGTCTTTTGGTTGTACAGCAAAAAAGCCTGCACAACAAGAACACTTTATCGGGATTAGTTCCATACATGCTGGCGACCGAGAAACCCCATGAGATTAACACCAAAGGTGTCAAAGTGGTCTACTTGCCCCAACACAACATCTCCCATTCAGCCTCTACATCAGAGGGTCATAAGAACCTCTTAGTCTCATTACATGTGGTACTCTGTGGTAAGGACTATCAACACTTTGGAAGAGAACCCTGATAGAGAGAACATTATAAATGCATAAAAGGCTTACACCCTTGAAGATGTCATTGTTGTTATAGAAAAAGCCATGAAAGCTATCAAGCCTGAAACAATAAGTTTCCGCTGAAGACAACTGTGCACAGAGGTGCATGTCTTCACAGGATTTACAACAGAGCCAATCTAGGAAACCATGAAAGACATTGTGGATATGGCAAAAAAATTGGG